>PNEQ01074711.1:0-12114 GCA_003012365.1 Medauroidea extradentata
TAGCACGCATCTCTTCATTCATTCAGGGTTCGAACCCACTATTTTCCCTGAGAAATTAGAGTGTGTTTCATACCGACTGGTGTTCAGTCGTGAGCTACGTGGAGCTGTGTGTGTGTCCCAATCACATTCGGTAGCTCACCGCGAGGTGGGGCCGAGTGGGGCATCATATATATTTTGCGACACAAGCGTGATGGGCAGACAGTACCATCACAGTAGAACACAGCTAAAACAAAATAAAATAAATTATGCAGCAAAGGGTTACAAAGAAATAACAGTTGAAGTTAAAATGGCAAAAAGTAACGTTGATAACAAATTGTCGACACTGGGACACGAACCTCGGACCGCAAGTTTACAAGGTTCTGACGTAGACACTCAACCACAGAGACAGGTTGGATCGAAGGAACTCCTTTGAATACTCGTTCGTACGCGCCTGATGCGGACACACCGGTTGTGACGTCATGGAAACTTGAAGGCGAATTTTCGGGCCTTTCCCGTACGTTTGGACCCTACATGTCCTACGTTGAATCACTTGCCTCTGAGTCCCCAGTGTCACTGCGGGGAGCTTTAAACAGTTAGCATCCTCACCCTGTATACAGCGTTTTTGTTTCCTATGATGCCGACCGTACACACTTTTGTCAGTTGGAAATAGTACGTCGGTGCAACGTACAAATTGAGCCAATTAGAAGCTAGAGAAGTGCTATGATATTACGTTATTTGTTTACTTCAGAACTCACCTTAGAGTGAACGGAGAATAGTAATATTCTGCTTGTTAGGGTTACCTTTCTTAGCGCAGTCTGATTTGTGTTTCTTCACAACAGTTACAGAAGAGTCCAGCTGTCTTTTCTTTGACGATTGTTTGCAAATTTCTGGCTGAACATGGTTACCTAGGTCTACATAAAATTTTGTGGACTGTGTATCAGACTTAACTTCTTTGAAATGTTCAACTTTGGGAATTCAATATGTGCAAACTTGCAGTACCCTCATTTCTAAGACTAGATTTAGTTTCTTTCAAAAAGAAACTTGTTAGAGGCTGCCACTGTTCCACTAACCATTCCAAACACCTCCCCAAAGACAACCAACGTGTGCATACATGTTTCAGAATCTCACTGGTGGATTATCTGCACTTAGGGCTAGACAGTTAGAAGGGACTCCATTTTCTTTCAAATCTCTAAGGAGAATATTTAAACCTGTCAAATCACCCTCTAAAATTTCTCCTTGTAGAAAGTAACCACTATAGAGTACAGCTTCGCAATCACCCTGACTGCTCCCCCATCCGTCGCCACTGAAAAAAGTTCACTTTACAAAAACCTGAACATTAGTTGCACGAGTTTCAGCTTACATTTCAGCATTTATATCAAATGTTTTAGTTCATGCACAGCCTTTTTTTTTTTTTTTTTTGAATTTCACTGTCCGGAAACATTTTCCTGAACAACGGACTCGTGAGATCGGTACAAGTTACTGGCAAATTATGATCCACGATAAATGATGTGAATAAACATTCTGCACGAATTATACGGTTTTGGCGTGTCAGAAATGAAGTTCAACTTCTTATTTGAATCAATCCACTTAACACTTGAAATGGACTGGCTGTCCAGCTCTACGAACATGTATCAGGAGGTGAAATATCACGCTAAGGACCAAGACTAGGAGTGTCTAGAACAAAGACTAGCAGTGCTTAACAGAGGAATCTTTGTTCAAAATGCGCACCGTGAGAGTGTGCTCCCGTGAACTGTGGTGCCCCCCGCCAACTCTGCTTGGAGACTTGAACTTCAATCTTCGGCCTCCGTCTGCCATTTCCGTGCCTCCCCTCTCTTCCTCCCTCTTCGCGGCCGTCTGACGGGTCGAGTGGGCTTGCTCGAGTCAGTCGTCACTGGTGCTCCGTTCAATGTGTTGCTCTGGTCTTCTCGTGGCCGACATGGCACGTACGTTTCAGCTGCTTGTTCTTGGTATGTCATAATTTCATTTGCTTTAATTTATCCCGTGGTTTATTTCTTGCTCTCCATATATCGTTAATTCTGTTTGCTCTGTACCATTTCGGGCGCGAGGGGATCGTTTCCCTTTTTGAACCTTTGCCATTAGACTCAGCCACCGTATTTGACTATTAATGAATGTCAAATGAACGTTTATGTACATAATGCCGTTGTGCATCATATCATAATGTGTACTAGCGAGCCTGTAACTATTGTTAATAAATGTACCTGAATTTGAGAATGTTGTTCTGTACTAATTATTAGTGGTTTCGTTGCCCGGTCCTACGAACAGTGGCGTTGCCAGAATTTTTGCAGTGGGGGGAGATAGGGATAATTGGCCCTGACAGGCGTGTCGCAGTTGACGTGCCCGTACGATACCAGCATGCAGCACTTGTGTTTGTTATTTATAATTGAGCGCTGTGCGTCTGAGTGAGACGGACTCAATTTCCTGCGCGACTCTGCTTGTACTGTTTATGCCTATGCAGTTCGTGTTGTAGTTTAATGTAATAGTGCGCAATTACTGGTAACGTTCGCGGACATCGTGGCAAGGGTATGGTGATATTTTATTTCCTTTTGCTTAGATTTGCCTTGTGTGACCAACTATTGTGATTCTACGGTTGGCAGTATTTTTCGTGTCCTGGCTATGGCCGGAGTACCCGAATTCGTACTACAGTACGATTATTTTCAGTTTTGTGATTATTTAAGGAGTGCTGGCGTCGAATTTGAGAGAAGTGAGAATGTCACGGCCTTGCGCATACGAGTACTGGCCTAATTTAATTCTTTGAGGGTCATTAATAATACCAACCTGGGAGGTTTGGATGACGTTGATGACGGACCTGTGTCAGCTCGCAGACTATGGTAATGGAGTGGGTGAATTCGATACAGCTGTTAACAGTGATAGAGCCTGACTCAGTTTTAAGATTTTTATTGTCTGCAGATGCAATAAATTATGGCCTGCGATGTGTCAACCGTGAAGGGTTCTTTTTGACGTGTTTATCGACTAGTTTAGGTGAACAAGCCGGTAGTATGATGGCGCACGTTATTCTATCGGCGACGTGCTACAAGGCGTTTAAGGCACAGTTAAGAGTGTGTTGGCGGACCATCGGGGTGGTTGGGGGCAAAGCGGCGATACATAGACAGATTCCAAAGACCTGACGAATCAGTGTCAGTGTATGTCAGCGATATTTTGAATTGCGGCCGGTGCCAAAATTGGTGCAGGGCACTGTGGACCGTTGGTCGCCAGGTGCTCGCGCGCATCGCTTCATGCGATCAACTCCCACGGACGTAGAAGGTCTGCGTCAGTTGGCCCTTGAGGTCGAATGTCAGATGACGCTGGAGGCGGAATTTTACCGTTAGGTAAAGGTGGATTCTGGATCTTCTGTTGTGGCTCATGTTGACTGTGCCCAGGCTGTTGTTGCCTCAGTCGATCGGGTGTCAGGGGGTGAGTGTTGAGCGCGGGCGATTAGACCATGCGCGAGGCAGTGCCTTGTCGCAGTCCGCTATAGTTCGCCGTTCCGACGCCATGCTTTCGAGCGGCAATCACAGGGAAGCTTCGAATAATTTACAGAGTCGTTTTCCTGCTAGCAATATGACTACTGACTGAGCAAGACTACAGCGCCCCATTACATTGAGGTGCCCTAATTTATGTGAGTGCGGTCATGTCTTGGCAGACTGTCTACTACCTCGAGTAAGGCTCGAGTCGTGGGCGTGTTTCTGTTGTAGTAGGAGGGGACACACTAGATCACAATGTTCGGGAAACTGAGCAACGCCGCCCCTCCGCGCGTAGAGCATATGCGGCATATTGTTTCTCCTGTGACGCAACGTGATTCTTTAGTCTCCGTGGTGTTGTATGGGCTTTCACGTGCCGCCCTGTTAGACACTGGGGCTTCTCGTTTTGTTCGCGAACAATTTTGGGCACTTTTGTTGCGCAAGGATCCGCGGATAGTTTCCCGAGTGGATGACCGGTCAGCACTAAGTGTGGCGACACGCCAATTTGTGCAATGTCAACGTTCGGTGTTATTACATTTCAAGGTCAACCAGCTTTCTTGGGACGCATCGGTTCTGGCTAGTTCCAGGCTTAATTGCTGACGTTGTGTTATAGGTGGATATTTGTTTCGCGCACGTGGCGTGTCAGATGTCCATGGTCTGCAGTTGGTTTTTATGTTTGCTCCAGATTCTGTGTGCCCCTTGCATTCTTTGACTACGCCAGATTCAGACTTGCTAGGCCGTTTGGCCATGACTAGTTCTGCGCAAAATGACGACCTTGAACGGGTTCTGCACGAATATTCCAACTAGATCACGACACGTATGGGTCAGTGCGATGTCCTGCCGTTCAAATTTTCAGTTGTCGAAGTACCCATTCGCATCCCGTTCTACACTTATAGCCTGCCTAAGTTGGCAATTATGCGAGACATCGTGGACAAGATGTTGCGCAAAGGAGTAATATCCCCTTCAACTTCGGACTATGCCAGTCCGGTGTTTTTGATAAAAAAGGGCGGTGGTTACCGGATCGTGACAGACATGTTTAAGGTAAATGCAAAAATCTTTCTGGACCCTTTCCCTGCACCCACTGTCGACACAGCCCTCCAGCATTTGGAGAAAGTTTGTGTGTATTCGGTCATTGACTTTAACGCTAGCTTCCACCAATGCCTTTTGCACCCAGACTGCCGGAAGTATACGGCATTTCGTATGCCGTGGGCGCAGTTCGAATTTAACCGTATCCCTATGGGAGCAAAGTTCGGGACGCAAGCTTTGTCTAGGGTCCTAGACCACGCCCTGGCCGATTTGAAGTTCCAGTGCATCTACGATTACATAGACGATATCATTGTTTTTAGTGCCAACATGACTGAGCACTTGGGTCACTTGCGCCTGGTCCTTGAACATTTGCGCGGAATTGGCTCACTGTCAATCCAGCCAAGGTCACCTGGGTTGCATCATCCATAAATTTCTTAGGATACATTGTGTCCGAGGGCAGGTTGTTGATGGATCTGGAGTGTGTTCGGCCAGTAGTTGAGTTTCCTAGGCCAAAGAGCGTGCATAGTGTGTCACGGTTCTTGGGTCTGTTGGGTTACTATTCCCGCTTTTGAAGCGCAAAAATGTTGATTGTGTCTGGGGAGACGAACAGCAGACGAGCTTTGAAAAGCTTAAGGTAGCCTTAGCTAATGCTCCTGCCCTGTGCATGGCTGATTTCGATCTGCGCTTCGTTTTGCACGCAGATGCTTCTAGTTTAGCCCTAGGTGCGTCGCTGAGTCAATGGCGGCATGGGACGCCGTGCCCTGTTGGTTTTGCGAGTCGCACACTCTCAGGCGGCGAGCGACGTCTCAGCTCCTTTGAAAAGGAGGCTCTGGCGTGTGTGTGGGGTACTGCCAAATTTGATACATTCCTCAGCGGTGTTGAGTTTGACTTGTGCACCGACAACCAGGCGGTTTCATGGTTGCCGAGTCTCACAAACAATTTCGGTAAGTTAGGGAGATGGGCTTTTCGACATATGAGGGTTTGGTTTGTCACTCAGCATGTGCCCGGTTCGAGCAATGCAGCTGCAGATGGGTAATCTTGAATGTTTGATCCGGACGACTCTGAAGTTGAGCCTGCTGACGTAATAATAATTTGTTTCTCCGATGCTAAAAAAACGCTGCCCAGTGCAAAGCATTTTTAGCGAGCAGACCAACACGAGTTTTATTCACGAGCGCAGCTGCATACAAGCTACAATGACAGCCGCCGCGGCGCATATTTAATTATTTTACCGTTGTCTCGCAAACTTTTAATTCAGTTATCATGAAGAAATTTTTTTTTACTATTTTTAATGGGATTTTCCTTAACTTTGTTGGTGGAGCGGGCCGGAGAGACACGAAAATATTGACGGTTCGGCGGTGTTAGTCATCACTTCTCTTGTGTTGATAGTGCGCGCAAGGATGGCCTAACTCACCATGCGCACGCTTGCAGAGCGTTCCACTGGAAGTTTTTTCACCGATTTTTTTTTTCACGGCTGTGACTTACCTATCGCGGTAAATGTGTTTCGTTATTGTTTTGAGCCAATATACTTTTTTTAAAATTACGTTAAATTCCGATGAAACATGCCCGAGGATTAAACATTTTTTTGCAAAAAACCAAAAGATAAAAATGTTTTTGGGGGGGTGAAAAAAAAAAGGGGGGGTTGTTTGTGCGCTAAGACGGATTTAACAAAACATCGATTTAGAGTAAACATTTTCGGGTCCCATAGCATTTCGTTAAATCGGGGTTCTACTGTATATGCACGTCACGAGTATCATTCAAAATACGTCAATCTATTGAAAACGTATTACTATTGCAATAAACATTGTTGCGCTATTCTTGCAAGCACTTCCAAAAATGGTCGTTGCGGGCACAAGAATCTATATTGCAGGCGACTTTTCTGCTAAATTTTGAGCTAAAGAAATGTCACATAAACGCGTCCACTGTATCTATTTATTCAAAATACTTCATTCTTCTGGAAAATATTACTATTTCAAAACTTTGTTGCTGGCGCAAGAATCTATATTCCAGACGACGTTTTTGCTTAATTTTGAGCCAATGGAAGGTCGTAGATCCACTTCAATGGTGTACTTTTAAAAATAACGTGTTTGCTTTTCAAAATAAATGTGTATAATTTAAAAAAACACTATTTTTTGGCCAAAGACGCGTGAACGCTGATTCAATGATAAAAAACTGTACAAGTCGACAATTTAGAAGTCGGGGATCGCCGAAAATTGGTCAAAATTCTAATAACGACCCCTCCGAAATAAGGACCGAATTCCCGGGAACCGTGAAGGGTCTTAAACCAGGAGTTGACTGTATGATAGTTTTAGTACATAACCAACTCTAGTATAGGCGCAACGAGAAACCACCACGGCCGCCACTAACTAACAAAACAGAAGAACGAGAGAGGCCGAATCTCGAATCGAGGTCAAATGTGATATATCAACTAATCAAGTACGACTGTATCGATAGTTACACAGATGTCATAAAAAGGTTTCCAGTAAAAATAAAAACAAAAAATCATGGGGAAACATTGTCCAGTCGTGAGAGTGTGACACGTACCTACTAATAGTGAGCCTCACGCCAAAATCATGAGAGTTAGCAGCTATGAATAAGTAATCTGTAGACAGGCCGACTTGTTACACTGAAAATCAAGAAGACTAAAAAAAAATGGCTACCTTCGTAAATTCGATTGCGGCTTATTTTGCCCCGTTTTATGACACGAAGTAACTCATTGTTTAAGCAAATTATGTGCCAAGTTAATTGTTTTAAGTACGTATGGTGTTAACGCAATAAA
The DNA here is from genome assembly GCA_003012365.1 of Medauroidea extradentata. Classification (NCBI taxonomy): domain Eukaryota; kingdom Metazoa; phylum Arthropoda; class Insecta; order Phasmatodea; family Phasmatidae; genus Medauroidea; species Medauroidea extradentata. The sequence continues at coordinate 7,261 of PNEQ01074711.1, forward strand.
GAAAAATATCACGCTATTATTTATAGTGTTCGTGTAAAAAAGTAAACTCATTCGGTGCAAGACGAGAGAGATATAAGACGTCGTGAAACAGCATAGAAAGAGGCTGTACTATAGTTAAATGAGCATGCGCTGGAACTTTGCGTCTATAGTACGACCTCAATATAGATCCTAATACGTCGTAGTTGGAGATTGACCGGCCCGCTTGGCACAGGCGCTGCCGCCGCCGCGCGGTTTTCAAACTGCCACTGCCACATTTTTTTTACGGATTTTCGCTATTTTTGTTTTATTTTTAATATTGTGACTTACCGAGTAATAACTGCAACTCTACAATTCATATTTTAATGCCGTGAATTAGATACAGTATGTTTTCTTCATTGTCAACGTAATTCCTTACAATTTTTTTTTGTCATATAATTTTGTTATTTTTTGAGGGTTCCTGAGATTGTATTCGTAGAATCACTACCTTCGTTTAATCCCGGGTTCGTAAAATCGGGGGTCTAGTGTATAATTTTTTCACCAAGTTGATACCTACATTATGAAAATTTGATGCTAAATCTACATACATTTTGTTAGCCTATAACAAATGCACCATACTCTATAGGCACTTATTTCTAGATAAAAAAATATAACTTAGAATGAACTGAAACTAGAATAATAATTAACTTACATGTAGCCCAAACACACAAATAATTAATTTCTCAAAGAAAAATCCTATATTCACACACTTCATATTCCAAGTCATCACTGTCCTAATTTTTTTTCCAGTTACAGAATGGTAATAGTTAAAAATTATTCTAAAGAAAACCGTGTTACGCAGTATATACAAATATTTGTCACAAAAACTAATTAAGCTACTGTACGTACTAAATTTAATCTGAAAGCCATCACACTAACCTTTCTGGCTCTCTAACTTCTTGGCACTCGTCAAAAAATCCGCACCGTAGCACTTATTATGACTAACAGGTACAGGAACTGCTGTTCAAAACAGAAATTATATTCACCATTTGAACGTAAATCAATGATGAAATTTCTGTTTTTCTTGACAACTTTCATATTCTGCATTGCTGTGTGGTACCAAAAGAATTGTTAACATTGCCTTTGAAATGCTGCCATACTTAAAGGTTTTGTCAGCACTTACGTTCCCAATGAATACTCGTGCAGATTCGATTCTTTCCTGCTTTGAAGCAACTTCAGTCAAATCTTTGGTCTGTAAAGCTGCAAACTGTTTTTTCAGTTCATCTAAAGCCTCATCTCTCGATTTACAGCCATGAACAGGTATAATACTAGGGAATAGTTCAACAAAATATTAAACATCACAGAAGTGGGCACTTTCAATGTTCTCTATTTGAGCAACCTGAGCTCTACAATGTAACTTTTCAAAGGAAACTTATGGATGACAATCACAAGCAGTTATGAAGTACTTATGAACTGAACACACTAAAAAAAAATTTTTTTTTACTCTTCTTCTCCAAGGGTATCAACCATCTTTCACATTACACAACCTACTATTATACAAGATCACAATCAAATTTCTGGTTCACCGTATCATGATAATTGACAACCAACAAATCAGTGCCTGTAATACTGTTAGCTTGTACAAATCTGGAATATAATTCTTGAACGATTTTATGAAACATCTTCTGCAAGATATGGATTTGAGGACTTGCAGTCTGCAGTGTCAAGTTGAGCTGGTCAAACACAGGGATCACATTCAAAGCAAATAGACAGAATGCTTTATTTAGTGATGAAAGAAACACTTCTCTTCTCTAGAAAGAATGCTGTAGTTAATCTAACAAAACATGTGACTTATTCTCTTGTATTGCCACTTTCTTTGCCCTTTTTCTCACTGCTTCTGTCCACCTTATAACCACAGTTGGCATCTTTCATTTTTATAATTCTGTTAGACGCTAGTGAATACTAAGACTTGGGAAGAGTTACTTCTTCACTGAAGAAATTATGAAGTGGTTCCCACTGTTCAATAACCCATGCTAAGCTTCTACCTAAGGACAGCCACCTTGTGCATACATGCTTAAGTATTTATCTAGCTTCTGTGTTATACAGCTCTTTAAAATTTTGAAATCTTTCTTTTCTTTCGGCACTCTTCTTCAAGTAGTAATACACGTCAATGACGAATTCACCTAGTTCTACAGGAAAACTTGATGATGCCTTCTCAGCAGCTACAGTAATTAAGTGACAAACGCAGTCAACTTAAATTAAATTTTCCTGTGTTTTCAACACAGCAACACCATTCTTCGAACCTACCATCACAGCAGCATTATACTAACAGAATGCAATGCAGTTGTCAAACGGAACTTCTAGACGACCAAGTTCTGTCAACAATAATTCAATATTTTTCACAGCAGAATCCCCACGTAGTGATGGAACGGAAAGCAGGGAGTTGACAATCACCTGGCTCTCAGGGTTAAAATAAGTCACTACAATAGGGTATAATTTTGAACCAGTGTCATTGCTACCATTAGTAGCTAGAGAAAATGAGCATTCTACCAATGGTAAATGTGAAACAGCAGTAGTTTTAGTACGTCTACAGCTGTACTGTTTTACCACATCAGATTTAGGGAAAACTTTTCTAAATAGCAGACCGGCACGATCTGCCACACTGAAAGCTATGTTATGATCAATTAAAAATCCAGTGAAGAAAATATTCTGCTCTAATAATTATGTAAAGGAAGCTTTGTCCACTAGGTTAAACAAAATGAATAAAATGACAGAAGGTTGAGGCACTCACAGGCTGGTACTTCTTGACAGTTTTGTACCCACAATTTACCCAATTTACTAACCAAGGCTTCCAGCCTTCATGTAAATTTCCCATTTTCCTTTAACACTCATGTAGGCGGGGCAAGACTTGCAAATATACATATCAGCTAACATATGCTTACAGCAATTACAGATAAAAGTTACTTTTACACCATTCTTGAGCAAGAAAAAGGAACATCCAGTAATTTTAATATTACAGTATTCACATTTTGACCAAGGTTACAATCCCTTTACAGTTCTTTAACATTAACTACCACAGGGCATCGGATAATATCCAAATCCTTACGCTTAAAGCCTCTCACTCTAAACAATTTATTATCTTGAAGTACACAAACCACACGCTATCTCTCAAAAGTTTCCATTCATCCATTCAAACTATACACTTCGCAGCATATTTATGTTTCTCGTGACCAATTAAATAATGATGCTCTACTTCTGTACCGAGTCATTTATTGCAGGCTCTCTTCCCTTCACCAGAAGGAACAGAGACGAGAAAGCCTTAAAAGGCGCGGACTTTCCCCAAGGCCACGGATCCAGCCCAGGAAAACTGTGAGCATCGTGCTCACAGTGACACCATTTGAAGATGCAGTCAACGGCTGATTAAATTAAAGCCAAACTCACCAAAATCCAAAGACCGCAGCTCCCGCAGTCACTACATGTACCAAACGTAGTCTCGCGCACTCAGCGATCAAGGAACCTTAACAGCCACCTTCACTATGCTGACGAAATCCTCCTCTACTCTGGCCACTAGCCTACCGGTAGAGTCAAACTGATTTCCATTCTCAATCATAATGTTACCTCCTTCAAGCCAGACCAAAGAGTGAACACCCATCTCCAGTGACCCTCCCGGTTCAACTCTCGTTAAGCTAACAAAGCGGTAAGCAGTAATTTCTACACATAAAAGTTTGAAAAATTATTCACTTTCACCGCAGTCACCATCTTCATTATTGTCACAAACTTCGTCAACTTTGTAGGCGTTGTCATCTTGGTCCCCCTTCCAGGACATTTATTTTATTACCAAAATTAACAATTTATGAAAAGGCGAGATTTAAGTATTAGGTGTCAGGTCTCCATGATAACCAACCATAACTAGCCTTAAAAATTCAGACACGGAAATAATTTGCCTCATCGCAACACTAGAAAGGAAAAGGAAAAAGAAAGAAAGAAAAGGGGGAAAAGGGGAAAAAAAAAAGGGGGGGAAAAAAACTACGGTTATATAATATAAAATTTGTATCATCTAATAGCAAGCACATGCTGAAACAACTGCTCTTCCATTTCTGTATATTTGCATTTCTACCCCCACAAAGCAGCTGTATGTTTAAGCAAAGTTTCTGACATATTTTTTTCTTTCCACCAAGTTTGAGAACATTCTTTTCGTTAACATGGAACTTTCGTCCTAAGCGCCCGTTTTCCATGTTCAAATGCATAGCTTACAACTTGCAGTTTGAACTTAGACTTGTACATTGCGTGTTCCTTTCCCATTGTCACTAATGAGAGACTATTCAAGATGCACAAGAGATGAACTGAAAGGGTGGCAGTGACAGCAGAAACTAGCAAATTCGCACACACAAGATCACGCTAGTCACGCGCATCTGTTACTGTGGTGTTGCCACATGTTACCTACCATATTTGAACACTGTGCTGGGACTGCACACCTTTCCCAACTTACGCCATGGCTCGACATAAGTGTATTTGTTACAAAGACCGTGGAGATTGTCAGCAATACCAAGTACTGTGTCGTATATCTGTGCTAAATGAGAGCGGCCATGCTTTCCTACCCCACAGGTTATATTATAATTTGTTGTAACTACTTGCATGCACGCCTGTAAGGTTTGTTTGTAATACACGCACCACATTTGTGAGAATAGATTTAGTTGTTTCCTTCATGGTATGGCACTTACCCTGTGTTGTCTATTATTGTGGGTCAGGAGTTATTTGTGAACTCCTGTTCGGGTTGGACCCGCTTGACGGGGTGTCATTGTATGCCCTGTCTGTGTGGTGCCTAAATTAGGCACAACAGTGAGGGCTGTATCTATAGACCTCTTTCGAATGACAACCAACTGCTCACCACTGCTTTCC
>PNEQ01074711.1:12214-32141 GCA_003012365.1 Medauroidea extradentata
AAAAAAAAAAAAAAAAAAAAAAAAAAAAAAAAAAAAAAAAAAAAAAAAAAAAAAAAAAAATCTGTAGTTGCACTGGTGCACGACATTTTGCTGGCTAGGCCAGTAGTGATGGGTCTTTCGCAAACAACTTTTTCAAAATGAACAACTCACCCACTCAATAGAGCTTGTGTTACTAAAGAAACAACTCATTTTTAGTTTGCCTCTTGGTATTTCAAATTCTCGACATGTTTTGCACTCTTAATATGATTCATAATGTCACTTTTTCCCCCATGGCAAATGGTTACATAACAATGACATGCAATTACAAAATGAAAACTTATCCCGTTTTTTCAGATTTCAATATAAATGGAAACTTGTGACTACCTGAATACTTATACGCATGGTTTCAGTTTCTCACACATCTTATACACTATCTAGAGAAATTTAAAATACTTATTTGAGACTAGTCATTATTAAATTTTCTATGGATTTCAAATACTTAGCAGTCGACCCGTTCAAGTTCACTTTACATTCTCCACAGACTTTCACGTCCCTTTATTCACTATACTGTAAAGGAAGGGAAAAGGAGGGGGGGGGCCCCCACTGGCGATGCAGCACAACTGTATTTTCACAGCTATTTAATTTACTGTATTATGGCTGCTAAAAGATGACAACACTTCAAATGCAGGAAGTTATATTTCCACTGAAAAATTATTCTACTAGAAAGGAAACCTACTTTAACATCCACACAAATACATACCTAACCGAGAAAGAACAAGGTATGATACCACTTATTTACTTACAAAAATCTTAAATTTCTTTGTATCACATGAATGAAAACCCATTCTCATGCTTTCCTGCCGCACAGGTTATATTTTTAAAAATTAGTAAATATACTCTCGTGAACACCACAGAAATAATACTTTGACAACTGACAACTATGCAGCAGAACTCACATGGCCACGCAGAGCTGTGAAGACAAAAGAAACTAATAACGTCTCGCTCTCATAACTACGGTATGCACACTCAGGACTGAATGTGGTATCACATAACTATGGCACTTCATATAACATTGTCACGAATAAACATACAAATACAATATTTACGTGACAAATTAGCAGAAACCAACAGTAGCGCGTTCAGGCGCGATTTTATGAATTTTATAATTCGGACGTCACCAGAGAGAAAAATCTCAAGATTTCGAGTGTTCCCGTAAAATGTTACGAGGGCGTGGCACATAACTCAACGCTAAAAGCATTAATCTATAACTGTAGGTTTCTTAAAGCCGATTTACGAAAATTAATCAAAAGCAACAGTAGATATTAGTTTTAGCCAACATTTAAAACGAAACTGTTACCAGTGTTACGAACTTCTGAGGCATTATCTCCTACGCCGGAACCTCGTGCATTTAGCTGCGGCGCAACAGATCAAGCGTAACGAATTAGTAATTCTGGTTAAATATTTACTCATAAATTTGGCAAATACTATTATCTAGGATTGTCATAGAGTACTTTATCCAAATTGACATCGAAAAAAAGAGTAGAAATGATGTTTGTAGCGTTTATTTATCTACCACACACTCTTAAGGTGCAAAATTTTCCGTAAAAATTAAGGGAATATCACGAGGGTTGACAGGTCTGCAACTGTGTTTTGTATTCCCTTTACAAAAACATCCTGTAAAACATCAGAGTACAGTGTAAAATAAACTGCCTACAATGATTGGAAGTTTATAAAGGTATAATTACATCTTTGGGTATAGTGACTTGAGTGGATCCCTTGGCCCCTCCGCCACCGCCACCACCACCACCCATCATTGGGCCTGGTCCCATGTCATCGCCCCCCATCATAGGCGAGTCGTTCATCATGCCATTAGGGGCACCACCTGGAACATAATCTACAAAACCAAGGCAACACTTGCCATGTCAGAGTTTACTGCTCACACTTATCACTAATGAAATCTAACACTTAAAGCTGATGAAAGTACCACAGGGTGGCTGGCAAAACCTGTAAAAAAAAAAATCCCCCAACTTCTCCAGGTCAGCTGCTCTTATTTCCCTGACCAACAAAATATCAGTAAAACTAACCACGTATAATCGTGGCAAAATTTTTTTTGGGCAACTATTAAGAATTGCTACTCATCGTGAATCAACCAAACTATTGATTTTAGACATATAGTTTATTTACGCAAACTGTTTTTAGGGACATTATAAGTAGTGCTACGTAAAAAACAGTTTTGTTAGGTTGTTAGGTCAGATAACAAATTCTATGTAGGACTACTTCTTATGTCTTTCCTTACGTAAAATTTTTGGTAAGTTGCCTAATTTAGGTTAGGAAACAAAATTTAATGTTTGTAACCTAATTTAACTTAAGCTAACATAACCTAACACAACTTAAACCAACCTAACCTAACAAAAATATTACGTAGGATTACTTATGTCTGTAGAAACATTTTTCACGAAAATCAATAGTTTGGCCAGTAGTGGTACTAAATATTTATCTTTTTTTGTGAAGATGAACACTATTAATCAACATAACTTCACCTTGCAGAAATTATATAATATCTTCATTCTTTACAAAGCAACGAAGTCCTAGGAATATTCAAATACAACAATTTTTACTACTTTCAGTCATTTTCCACTTTTAAAATGCTGCTGTTGTGATGGAGAGAAAAGCTGTCTATACCAGAATCAAAAGCATTTAATAAGTTGATGTGTAATACCTGGTCACTACACCATCACTCTTTGAATCCCAAAAACATACTGTAATGTGCACTTTATGTTTGAGAAACTAGGTTCAATGATTCGTCAAAACAAAGTATAACTTTCTTCCCCTCTAGCAATTGACTCATTCTATTCATGAAATACGACGCAAGACCAAATGTTATGTAAAAACCTTTCTTATCTCGCTGAAACTGAAGTTTCTTTGCTGTGACACTAATCTGGAAACATTGTTGTTTCGCATTGTACAGATTTCAAAGAAAGAAAAAAAAAAAAAAAAAGCATCTAGGCCTACCTTCACAGTTTAAACTCCCAGTCTGCTTAGGGTTTTCTGCCTTTAATGTGACTCATAACGGAACGCCAGCCCATGTTGCTTAAAGAAAAAATAACATTGCACGAATTGCACCTTGCAGAGTTATCACCAGGATCTTCGCAATTCATTTAATAGTAGCAGGTTCGGTTAACCAATAGTCTCTTTCTTCCTGTTATAACAGATTTCCCTAAATTAATTACGTTATGGAACTAACACGCATTTCCAGATATTTTTAATGCACTTATAATTTTCATAAACACACACGAGATCACGTTATGCTGTAACTTTTTAACACACCTTTGTCACTGTACGAGCCAAAAAGTTTAGGCGTGTTCCGCCATCACGCGGTACGGTAGATAAAATACAATTTAAATGTAAATCCACAGACTTCAGACACAATAAGATATTAATACTCGCACGAAGCAAAGAAAAAAATATTCGTGTCACGTCAAGTAAACAATAAACAGCCGACGATTACGAACGTATCAGCATGCCGCATGTTAAGAACAAAAGCGAACTGAGAATCCTATGTTGCCAAGTCCACGCCTTCAATTTATACTACAAACTCTCGGGGAAAAAGACCACAGCTGTTTAAAACCCACGTCATTAACTAAAACTTCATTGAAATTTAGGACATTTAGCAAACGAGATGCAAGAAACACCACAATAAGAGTAATTTTTTACCACTGTGGAAACTTGAAAACATCACAACACATTGTCAGAGAAACCATTGGTCTGGCAACACTGGCGAGAACTGAAAATTCTGGTACAAAACTTCTAAAAAATCTTATTTGAGACGTAAACCTGGTACCACGCGTCAAATCCACTGTTCCACACAACTACAATATCGGTACGAAAAAATATCATGGAACTATAAAATTGGTAAATGTACCAATCAAATGGTACATTGTGTTCGCAGAAATGTTCGTTTACCAAATTTTTAAATTCCAGGTTTTTTTAGAGAATTCCCTGACTTCTCCAGACGTCTTAAATTCGGCTGACTTTTTCCGGTTTTCCCAGTAACTCGCCATCCTGTACCAGTAGCTACATACACAGTATTTATTCACGTAGCGTCTGTCATCACATAATAGGACACACACACACTGAAAGGCTTAAAAAAGAAAAAGACAAGTTTGTCATAAATTCAAACACACAAATCAGGACTGAAACGGTCAAAACTGGAATATGTAACATTTGTCTTGGCAGTTCATTTTGTTTAGATTGTCAGAAACCTCAAATACCAGTAAAGAGTAGGCCACATATTTAAAATATACACAGGCCAAAATCTTCAGGGTATCCAATCTTTCAGAATGTGTGTATCTGTTAAAATTAATTATTTTAACTAACAAAATTTATGATATACCAGCAAACAGCTACTGAAACCAGACACTGCAATTTTTCTATGCAAGGTACTGGCAATGTTTATTATACATACTGTATTTGCCAGCATATAAGACTACTATTTTTTACATACATTTGAAGGTGCAAAAATGTTTGGTAACCTAAAAGTCATTTGAAAACTTAGCTGTAAGCTGTGGAGTTGTATGATGTTTAAAGGAACTGCATTTTTCGTCACAAATGAAAACGAGTGCCCCGGTTTTTTAAATAGAATTTACAGTACGAAATTTTGATGAGCGTCATTCATAACAAAGGACACTTCCCTACAGCAAATTGGCGGTCAATACAGCTGGAGCACTTGCCGAGATACTTTGTGTCGCCAGCCTACAACTCCCAGGCCGAGATACTTTGTGTCGCCAGCCTACAACTCCCAGACGGAGAAAACGAGGATCTAGGCCTGCATGTTTACATCTTTTGTCTCGCATGCACACAATTCTCGAGCGGTAAAAACAAGGATCTAGTTACCATACCACACATTCATGTGTCTACTGTCTAGTGCTAGGCTGGCAGACAACAACGCACAGGAATGCAATGACCTTGCAAGCCGCTGTTGTAGCCCAGCATTGCAATGTAGCGCGCAGCGTGCCTCAGTCCAGCGTTGCCCAGTCTTGCACAGCTGCCGGCAACTAATAACGTCGCCGGCCGCTGCCGTGCGTTTCTTTGGCTCTTGGGCGTCAGGAGGGCAGTAGTAACCAATGTTATTTGTTTATGTGTCTACTATGATGTTTATATGACTGTAATAAATGCATTGAAAATATTTAAACTAAATTTTTAATGTTCCAGGCAAAGGAAAAAAAAATTTTTCTGTCTGGAATTTCAAAATTAGTAATTTACTTTTTTTCTTTTTTCAACACTTTGTACCTTCAAAAGCATGACTTGTCTTATATGTGGGGTCGTCCTATATGCCGACAAATACCGAGGAACCTCTATCACTTGATTTTCAAGGGACCAATGAGAAAAAACGATGCATGCGAGAAAACGAAACATGCGGGAAACACACAACCCTCACACTCCCCCCCCCCCCCCCCCCCCCCCCCACTTAGAAAAAAATATTTTGAATATGCCCATCACATGAAAATTTGCACTTCAAATATGTGTTTATTGAATATGGCCGTAGCTTATTTGTATTACCGACGATCTAGTTTAACGTCAAAGGTTGCAATCCTTAACATTTGGCGAAGTCAGCATGCTTTTCAACGGGACATTTCTCTACCCCAGTTATTATTTCAAGGCATTCTTCAATTGAGTGTATAGATTTTGAAGGCCGCGACATTGTTACAGCAATAATTTATAAATACATTTCACAGGCCTTAAAATAAAAATAGTGTACTCCACTTGTTAACAAAATTCACAAAACTGTTGCTATCTAAACGGAAAACTTAACAAGAACAAGATGCATATTTACAAGACGAAAAGTAACCTCTCCGAATCGTGCGCTTGGCTGCCTTCGGCTTTACTGGGAAGTGCACAAAATGGCGGAAGAAAATTCCCAAAATTCTTGACTTAATTGCAATTTATGCAAACTTTACTGAAATACGAAAATAAAAACACACATTTACAACAGAACAAAATGAATTAGTACACAGTGCGTGTTCAAAATCTATTGAAAATTATCAATTAAAAAAAAAAAAAATATTTCCTCTATAAAAAATTAGGTTTTTCTGTTGGTGGCAACATGTTTGTTGTTCTTTTAACGAAAATACGGCAATGTTTGTGTTTACACACACAACCTACGGTACGTAAAAAGTTTCTTAACATATTGCCAAACATATTTGAAACAATAACGAAACATATTACGTTCGTCCGTATTTTTGACAACAGTAAATGTTTGCCTTGTGCGGTTATGATACATTGTTTACACCTGTTTGTTTCGAGAAGTGTATACGAGCATGGTATGAAAACGTAAAATGTAAGTTAACTTTTTTTATTGCTGGCGAAAATGTCTGAAGGGTCAATGCGAGAAATTTATGAATATATGAACGATCCATGTGGGTTTATTTAACATTGTTTATATAAGCAATTTGTCGGGACCATGAATGAATAGATTGATGGACACAGGAAAACGAAAGAAACGGGAACGATGCAACGAGGTTCCACTGTATGGTAATTTTGTCAGCATAACTTTTAAGTAGTATTAGTCATTTATAAACTATGTTCAGATTTCCTGGCAAACAAAACAAGTAAGCTAATTGTTACAGCATGTGTTTCTTATTTCTTCATGTGGATATTGAAGATACAGTATATTGGAGTGAATTTAAGACATTTTAGTCAGCACTCAATGTCTAGATATTTAGTCTTGGTGGGGGGAAATTACATGATTTAGTACAGAGGTGCCAGAATGAGATGGCGGTGCAAATGGGAGATCCACCAGAAAACCTGCCTACTGACCAGTGACATCCGACACAATTCCCACATGCAAAAATCAAGGGACTGACCCCACTGATCACCTTGGTAGGAAGAACACTAGCCACTGTGCCAAATGCAGCTCCTCCCTGTTAGGGTGAGTGTTTTCTTTACAAGGTCAGTCTATTGAAACCAATTTACTCTGAATATAGATTATTCGAGAAAATATTAATATATTTATGTTTTGGGGTTTGATGGGTCAAAACTATTGGTTAAAATTTCCAAAAAAACATCTAAGCATTTCACCCTCCTTCCCAATTACATTTAGCTCATTTCCAAGAAAACTTTTGAAGTGGTTGTGACAGCAAGCTTCTTATGTATTCGATTTGGATAGTTTCATAAATTTTTCAAAGAACACACTATGTAAGAAAAAAATTTCAGCCATATCTCACTCCTCTGCAGAATCATTGAACACAATAACTTGCTACAAATTAATATGCATCATGTCCTTCAAATTTTTTACCTTTACAATATAATATTCCTTCTGAACTGCTAGTATGATTTCCTTGTTATTCATAAAATTTTAAGTCAGCACGCCTTGAGAATGCTTTGCTGCAGAATAACTCGTTTATATATTTTTCTTTCATCCAAATTCTGATGTCCAATGCCTTCCTGAGCATAATTAAGGTTCTCTTTCAATTCATTTTGTTTATTATAAAAAACAGTGTAAAAAATTTGGCCATTCAAATATCATTCAAATCAGTTACTGTATGTAACTAAATTAAATATGGGTAGTCAACACAAAATTACCCTTTTGCAGATATCTAGCTAGGGATGTTCTGCACATGCAAACTGTCATTTAAGAACAACTTCAGATGACACTGCACCTACCAATTTGTACACATCCAACGTAATCATCTTAATATCACACATACAAAGAAACTATCTTAATATCACACGCACATAGAAACTTTAATCTTATTATCACACATACAAAGAAAGTTTAATATAACTAAGAGTACAAGAAATCTTAAGAGGTAAAACAGTGAGGGGAACCACATACAACCTTGAGAGGAGCAAATTAGACGAATTTGCTAGGTACGTGGCATGATATGGTGGCACCTGTACATATAACACACATATACAGGCATCATAGTTCACATACAGGATATCCAGAAACAACTGCATAGTAAGTACATCACAAGTCCTGAGCTGAATAAATGATAAAGACGAAAATGTTAGTGGCAAAATGTTGTAAGATGTTTTAAATGCAAAATGTGGCATGGCAACATAGTACTGTAGTTAAGACCCCTCTTGTGCTCCAGATATCTTGCCTTTCTTACCACTACTATTCTAAAATGCATATTACAGGTGCCGAATAAAATTCTGAGCACTCCAACAGCGATTCTAACACACAAAAATTATACATAGGGCAAAAGGAGACTTTCTTCATGCAATTGTGAATGTAAAATATCTTTGTACAACATTTTACCACTTACATTTTTGTAGTCAATTTAACGCAGGATTCGTGTAGTGTAATATTCCTGTTTCAGAATAGCCTATATTATAAACAAAGTACTATACAGTATTTACTTGTGTAGACACCCTCCATGTTTAGTATCCCCTCTAGATTTTAACACCACTATAAAAAATACCCTCCCCCCATCACGCTATTGTATAACCTAAATATACTAAAAACCATGTTCACATTACAGTGATCCATGCACCACTGCTTCTTGACCACCCGCATAGATGTATTTAGTGGCCTTAAAATCAGAAGCTTCAATAGGGTGTCCACTGATATTCAGTTTTGGAATTCCCTGACTTTTCCCTGTTTGCCAGGTAATATCTGTTAATTTTCCCTGACCTATTATCGGCAAAACTGGACTTTTTAAGGCCTGCATCGGCCAAATGGCTAGTGTGATCGCTTCACAGTAACCGGTCACTCCTGTATTTTGCTTGTGAAAATAGTGCTGGGACTTTGGTGAGATTTCTCAAGGATAGGGATGTGCGAGTACCCGAAAATTTCAATTCCGATTCGATTCTTCCAGTATTTGAACTCTGAATCGAACAAAAAATTTGGAATTGAAAAAATTATATTCTAGTTCTTCAAAGCTATTGTAAACAACTGCTACGTACTGACATATTATATCACCATATAACAAGTGAACATTTATATCGCCGTTAACATTCACGGTGACAAACGTGTATCAAGGTATTTGTACACTTGAAATGGGCTTAACCTACAATTTCTGAGTTTAGTTATCACTAACTGCGTAGACCGAGAGTTACTTTATAACTGCAAATACCTCGAAAAAATGATGGTTCAAAACTGGTGCAACACACTAGTTTACGTGCTGTGCAACTCCTTTAGTCGGTCATGTATTTGTCGAGACACATGCAGCACTACCGGCGTTGTAAAGTAAAGTTCAATCAGCGGGATAAAATAATCGATAAAGTTTTTAATGGTAACTACGCATTAATTTGCAACTAATTTCGGTATTTCACATTTATATAACTTAGTAATTGAATATTGTCCTAGAATATTTCATTTGGAGATTAACATGATCGTTAACGTCTTTATCTGCACCACAAACGTCACCATTTTACATCGCTCACAAAACATTTATGGAGCTGTGTTACCAATATACCTTCATTCTGCGATCAAGGTTTATTTTCGAATGAATTTTCATTAACTAGTTTTTTCGATGTTTTTAACTATAAGATATTGAATAACGTGTCATAACATACGGCACAATAAATCACGTAGTTGTTTATACTGAAAGTGGGATACGAGGATTATTGAAATATTAAAGTGTCACTGTCTGTCTTAAATTTTTTTTGTTGTTGCATTTGCGCGAGTGACGTTAATTTTTTATTATAACAATAGAAATATGCGAAATGTGAAGCGAAGAAAGAAACAAAACAGTTGTCTAGTTGCTTTACGAATGTTTAGAAAAATATTTATCAATTAGGCCTACTTCAGCAGTTTAGAACTTTTTGGTTGTTGTTATTTGATTTTTGAGACGTGTTAGAGTTTAAAAGAAACACATTTTTGGATAGACTTCTGGGTGACGTCGGTGACACAGTAGGTCCTACATAGTGGTGACGTGAGTGTTAACAATGGATGAAGGAGGTAACAAATTCAAGGGTCTTAGTATTCTTTGGAAATTTTAAGACAAAATTTCAGAAAGTTATTCAAAATGTAAAACCTGTGGAAATGAAACAGCCAAATGGTAGTACTTCAAGTATGGCAAAGCACCTAAACACTGCACAAAACGGTATATGAAGAATACTTGAGGCTTCAGAAGAATTTAACACCTGCAGCCTTCTACATCCAATAAAAAAGTTCAACTCACGCTGGCAAATTCATTTTCCAGTCAAGAGAAGTACGCTAGAGACCACCCCAAAGCTATTTCCATTACAAATGCCCTTGGCAAAATGATTGCTGTGGATCTACAGCCATTTAGCATGGTGCAAAATAGGGCGTTCCAAGACTTGATGGCATTAGTGGAACCTAAGTACACCATACCTGATCGAACGACTTTCTCGAGGCGTGTAGTACCAGAGCTATACAATGACCTGGTAAAAAAAGTACATCTAAAAATATCTAATGACTTTAAAGGAGGAGTCAATTCTGTGGCATTTACGACATATGTGGACGTCGCGTAGCAATGACAGCTACTTGTCATTAACCTGTCATTACATAGATCCTAACTTTATTCCTGTCCATTACATGCTGGAGAATGTTTTGTTCACTGGTGAACACAGTGGTGAAGGAATTTCTAGAGTTTTGCTAGTGCTAAGTGGGAAATCCCAAACACTGGGCCTATTTACATTGTTTATGATTCTGTAAGAAACATGAAGTCAGCAACTGCTAAAACCACTTGGCAGTCTTTCAACTGTTTGGGACAAACGCAGCTCCCAAGCTTGTCAGCGTCTTCATGGCATACAAGAACAGATGGGAAAAAAACAGCATGAGTTAATTCAGGATGTTGACACCCGCTGGAACAGCGAGTTTGCCATGTTCAAAAGCCTCATCTGACAAGGTTCATAATTTAACTTCCACCGAATGGAAACTTGCTGAAGGAATGACAAGAATTTTAGAGCCAATAGACCAGGCAACTAAAGATTTTAGCGAACAGGAATATCCCACAATCTCTCTGGTAGTACCAGTTATTGATGGGATTAAAAGTATGCTCGAGTCATTTCTAAGTAAAGCAGAACCTGGTAAAGGCATAATTTTTGCAAGAAATTTATTGAAGTGTATTTTGGCAAGGTTCCCCAACTATAAATCTGTGAATGAATATGTTGCAGGCATGCTCCTTGATCCACGTTTTAAATCTGTACTGTTGATGGAGCATGAAAGAAAGAAAGAAAAAAAAAAAGTGTGGACTTTATAAAAAGTTTGATAAAAACAGACAGTGGGAAAATGATTCAGATTTCTGATTCACAGTGTGTGGAATGGCAGGAAGCAGCTGGATCTTCACAGTCATGTTTGAATGTATGGAGTTGTTTTGAAGAACAATCAGCAAAGTTAGAGGCTTCAAACTCCAGTGCCCAAATTGATGATGTGGAAAAAGATATTGTCATGTATTTGAACGAACCACTTGAGAAACGATCTACAAATTCATATCTGTGGTGGCAGAAAAATCATGTTCATCACAGATATGTTTCTATTGCTGCAAGAAGGATTCTATGCATTCCTGCTACATCTGTTCCAAGTGAACGCCTATTCTCAGCTGCAGGAAACATTGTAACAGCCAAGAAGGAAAACCTTTCACCTGAGACAGTGGAGCAATTAATTTTCTTGCATCAGAACCTATAAACTAGTGTGGAATACACAAGCTTTCAGATATTTGAACACTGAAATAATAACTGTTGTTATATAAATGTTTGATTTTTCTTATTCATTTCAAATGTTATCATGCAGTGTTTGTTTTATTAATGTAAGAAGTTAAATACAGGCTAAGTAAACAAATGAAAAACTTTTACTACAGTACTCAATCATTGAACTCAGTTAATGAGTTACTGAAGTATTTTACGTTACAAATGTTATTAAAATACACAACTTTGTGTATTTTTTTATTTTAGTTATTCCATTAAGGGTAATGAATAACTGTCGAAGGAATCGAAACCGGAATTGAATTTCAATTCTTGTAGTGAGAATCGAATCCGAATTCCTTGTTCGAGTGTTTATTTTTACATACTTTAACAGGTTTCCTATTTGTGTCAACCAAGACAGTGATGGTTTAAATCTGTATGATATACAGTAAACCTTCGATCTAACGACATCACACGGTGCCAGGTAATTGTGTCGGATTGCCGATGTCGTTAGTCCCGAGGTAATTAAATTTGACCCCCCCCCCCGCAAATTAAAAAAATGTAAAGTGTATTTTTTTTCTCCAAAAATTTATGTAGAACAAATACCGACTTAAAAAAGTTTTCATTGAAATTATATTTCACTACAATGAAAAGGTGTCTTCCAAATAAAATTGTACCCCACAATCCCCACAGTGACGTGCGTGGAAGAGCGGCGCGCTCGGTCTGGTTGTGTAGGATGGGGGAGGGGAGGGGCTGGGCCGCTGGCCTTGGCTGGCCTCCCTCCGCTTATGCGCTCGTGATTCATCCTGCTTGTCTCGCACGAATCACATTCACACCACAACAGAAGAACTCTTATTATTTACGTGAAATGTATACAGCAACGATTTTAATTCCTTTCAGTACAGCCATTGAATTTTTTTTATTGCGCAAGAACTGTTACAGCCTGTCGCCATTATAAGCATTTATGCGATACTAATAAAAGAGCGTAATAAGGAACAAACATTAAAAAAAATATTTGTATTTTTTATAAACTCGAACGCTTATTATGAACGCAAATTTAGAGCCACTGAAAAAGGGCAAAAAACTGCCTTTCTAGGCGCTGTAACGTATAAAATAACAACTGAATTACTCGTCCCTAAAAGTTGTAGGCCAATTGGAAAAATCACAAAACTATGCACAACGCACCATTTAATGCTCTGTACTGCGAATAGAGACGAAATGGCTCTCGGCGCGCTGGCTGCAGTCGCTCTTATTGGTCTACTGTCGAGCGAGCATAAAACAAAAACCTTATCAGCCCACATGCCGACGGAACTGTTGTATGTGTCTTAGGCCGTTTTTACGTAGCAGCTATTTCATAGCAGACCTGCCAACTTCCAAAGTTTCCTATCAGTAAGATTCCCAAAATATTTAAAATTTGACGTAAATCATACGCGGCATTTCAAGTTCTGTGTGTGATTAACTGCTACTAAAAAATAATTGTATTAATAATATTGGTCTACAAAGCTACTTGCATTAAAACTGAACACAAATATTTTAAATATACGTACTATAAAATTATTTGCCACCATTGCTTACATCATAATACACAGAACACTAATTGGGGAAATAAATTACAGAATGTTATAGTACATTGTTGTATCAGAATAACATACAACTCTAAATATTTATTGAAACATTTACACAAACCTATGTACTTGGTTAGGTGTTGCAGATTAGTTTTTAATTTTAATTTTCCACACAGAAGGCCATTTTAATATTACCTGGTTGTTAAACAATTTCCTGTACCGCACAGTTCCGCGTTTTCCGACGATTGTGTGAACACAACACACTGGGTAAACACAGCACTGCACAGCAGTGCCTATGAGGTTATATTTTCATGTCTTAAATTTTATTTATATTCCTATGTTTTGTGAACGCTAAATACGCAACTGTTGATACAGGAAGCACCTGACCTCAAATCTACCGCCAAAGTAATTAAAAGTTTGCAAACAGCCTAAAATAATTTCTTACATACCGAACATCGCTGGGCTAAACGTACGCGACGAGATAAAACTTTCTTATGATTTCGTCTCTTCACATTTTCTCAAGCTACGTTTTTTTAAATTAGTATGCGCAAATAGTCAATAAGAAGGGCAAATTAGGTTCACAGAATCCAAAAAATCGAGTACCCCAATGCATGTAACAGACGAGCCACAACCAACGCTATTTTGAAAACAATAGACTGTCGAAACGACAAGATTTGACCTGACCGGCTCGACTCTGCATTTTGCGTTATAAACTAGGGACAAATAATATAGTACAATGGCTACAGATGTAGTACAATTATTCCCGAAAGTAAGGTATCATCTGCTTACTTCGTTATTTAAAACACGATAACTCAGTATAAAGTACGATACACATACGATAAATGCAATATTCAAGGTACTGAAGGTAGCACAGTGTTGGAAATTGTGCGAATTCGCCGGCACACAGAAAATCCGTAAAAGTTAGAAGGTCCATCATAGCCACGTGACGAGTGATCAATACAGAGGAAGTTATCAAGGTCAAGCCGAGCTCAGTTCAGAAGCTAGAGAAAAAAATATTAGATAACGCTGGATGTTTATTTTACGGACTGAATGCAATGCTGGCCTATTTTTGGCCCTGCTGTAATGAGGGCGGAAAAGAAAATGTGTCGTCTCTTCAACCCCCATCCCCCTGGCCTATCACAAGACACGGAAACATGAGAGAGAGTGATCGAGTGGGAAAGGAAAAACAAACATGTGGCTCTGCGTTGTGGCGAGACAGGATGCTAGTTGCACGTGACTATCAGATAGTCGGCGGTTCATGCGTGTGCAAGCAAGCACAATCTGGCTTGTTCGCTGGAAAAGGGGGGAGGGGTGCATGTTTATTGGCTGGCGTGGACAGTCAGGAGGGATGTTATCTATCTTTAGCAGCGTGTTTCTTACAGCACGGCACTCAGAGTAAATTGCAACACGGACGATTTTCCTTACATTTCCAACTTTTTGACCCGAATTTTTCACCGTTCCTCAAAAAAGGTTGTAAATTACCATCACTATGCCACGTAGCATATCGAAATGCATAGCTGTGATAAGGACACGTGGAGGAGAGCGAGAGGGAAGACAATGGAGGAGGGAGCTTGGAGAAGTGAGGGTATAAAATCTGCAAGTATCCTATGGCTGGCGTTTAAAACTGAAACGCTATTGTAACGCTACCACACTTTAGCAGACATGCCAACTTTTTAAAATACTAACCAGTACAATCCCCCCCCCCCCCAAAAAAAAAAGCGAAATTCACGCAGCAAATTCTTGTGCACATGTTACCAACATACTATTTAAAAAAAAAAAAAAGATTAATTAATGCTACTTTCAATGAAAACATAGACGCAGTGTCAGTTTTCATAGTCATGAATATAATATTGAAACTCACCTAATTTCCTTTGACAGGGCAAGATGGTCAATAGTTGAGAGGTAAACTGTGGTATGACCATCCATTATACTAAATATATAAAATAAATTTAGCAGAATAAAGTACACCTCTAACAAAAAAAAAATATTTACACTTTTCAGGGAAATTTTTCTCTTGAGCTACTCTTTCTTTAAATATGCTGCTGTAGTAGTAGTCAGAATCGTTGCTGCCATGAGTAGCTACAGAAAAGTGTACTGTTGTTAAATTACTTACAATATTTTGTGTTGCATTTGCAGCCATCTCTTGCATAATGGCTGTAAATTTTGTCCCACAGCCATACATTTTTGCAACATCCAACTTGGTAAACATTTTCCGGAACAGTGCCCTAGCATGATCTCCTACATTTTTTAGAAGATTGTGTTCGATCAAAAAATACGTTAATAATCATTATGCACGTATTATTTCAGTGTCCGAATTTTAACTAACAAAAAATTACTAACTTATCTATTTATTTCGCACAATTTTAACATTTACTACGTATTTTGATCACTTCAGGTGATTGGTAACATCATTTTTTCCGCCGTGAGCGATGTTTATGTCACACCTAAATATTGAGCAAAACACGAAATGCTGCCCCTTATCTGACTTTAAAACACACGGAAAGTTTCTCATTTATTCATTAAGGAACACTTGAACATACAGTTTTTTTTTCGTCCACCAACAGACATTTTAGCAGCAACTGCGAACGACTTATCACGTGCAACTTAACAGAAAAGCGAAAACTGTTACAGCATGGATTTGTACCGTGCGTTAAGGCAAATAAACAACTTGCTTTCAGAGGCCAATGCATGCTGATAATATCCTGCACCGTCAACGAGAATACAAAATCTGTACAAACGTCCACTGCATTCACAGGCCTGGCCTGCACGCACGCAATTAACAGCAGTAAAACGTGACGTCATTTTAGAAAACAAAGCAGTCATGAAAAACTACTTCGTGCGTGACTGGCTAACTGTGCGGCGCTGAACAGCAACTAGCCAATAAGGTAATGTGTATTATTTAAGTAGAGACATCAAGCAATGAAGAAAATATACGCGAAAAAAACTAACACAAAGCCAGTGTCGGTAACAGAAAAGTCGAAAGGCCCTACATATTTATTTAATAATCAACAAGTCTTCAAATCCATACAATTTAGACACTTTCCCGTAAAATCGTAGAAGTGCAGTTTCCGTACATTGTACGGGTAAATCGTACAAGTTGGCATGTCTGCTTTAGGTATGTGACATCGTAAGGGCTTAGGCTCTGTGTGCTCTCGATTATACGACCCCAGGAATAACAACCCTCTCGAAGTAACAACCCTTTTTCCAGGAACCGTGGAAAAAAAATAAGCTTACATTTGAATTTAAAGAAAATAGCAGGTAAAGGCGTTGCAGTACAGTGGAACCTCGTTGCACCGTTCCCGTTTCTTTCGTTTTCCTACATCCACTGATACGTTTTTCACGGTCTCAACAAATTGCCTATTTAAACAGTGTTAAATAAACCCACACGGATCGTTCATATATGCGTAAATTTACCGCTTCGACCATTCAGACATTTTCACCAACAACAAAAAAAAGTTAACTTACATTACCACGCTGGTACACACTATTCGGAACAAACAGGTGTAAAAAATGTATCTTAACAGCACAAGGCAAACATTTACCGTTGTCTAAAATACGAACGAACGTAATATGTTTTGTTTGTTTTAACTATAAAATTTCACCGTTATTGTTTCAAATATGTTTGGCAATCGTTCAACTTATTTTAAGAAACTTTTTCCGTACTGTAGGTTGTGTGTGTAAACACAAACATTGCCGGATTTTTGTTTAACGAACAACAAATATGTTGCCACCAACAGAAAAACCTAATTTTTTTATAGAGGAAATATTTTTTTTACGTTGATATCCAAATTATTTTTAATTGATTTTGAACACGTATATCGTACAAATTCATTTTGTTCGATTGTAAATGTGTGCTTTTATTTTCGCATTTCAGTAAAGTTTAGTGAATAAATTGCAGTAACGTCAAGAATTTTGGGAATTTTCTTCCGCCATTTTGTGCACTTCCAAGTAAAGCCGAAGGCAGCCAAGCGCACAAGTCGGAGAGGTTACGTTTCGTTTTGTAAATATGCATCTTGTTCTTGTTACGTTTTCCATTTAGATAGCAACAGTTTTGTGAATTTTGTTAACAAGTGGAGTACACTATTTTTATTTTAAGGGCTGGGAAATTTATTTATAAATTATTTCTGTAACATTGTCGTGGCCTTCAAAATCTCTTCGCTCACTTGAAGAATGCCTTTAAATAATAAAGGAGGTAGAGAAATGTCCCGGTGAAAAGCACGCCGACATCACCAAATGTCTCGGATTGCCACATTTGTCAAAGTAGATCGCCGGTAATACAAATGAGCTACGACCATATTCAATACACACATACTTGAAGCAAATTTTTTTGTGGTGGACCGGTTAAAAATAATTTTTGAGGTTATGTTTTCAGTTTTTTTTTATGTGAAGGGAGGGGGGGTTGGGGTGTTTGTGAGTTTCCCGCATGTTTCATTTTCTCGGATGCATGGTTTTTCTCGTAGGTCCCTTGAAAAACGATGGATAGAGGTTTGACAGTATTTTATTATGGCCGCAAATGGTTGCAGTTGTTTCTCAAACTGTACTGCAGCACACTGCGTGTTCTAAAATTATACGTTGCTGTCCCTTCCTACCGCGCGACGTGCTGGCCAGCCCAAACGTCCCTTTCCATCCCCTGGCCGGTCAGAGACCCGTCCGCCTCTTTCCCACCACCGGCCGACCACTCCAATAGTTCACTCACCTCTTCGTCATGTGCATGCCGTAACTTTTTTGCCACTGATTTCTCGTGCCCTTGGACATGGTAGGCTCTCTTTGTGCCTGTGATATTACGAATAAATGTAGTGTTTATTTAAGCTTTATTACATTTTCCGTTTCGTTAACTTAATGCTATTAAATATAATTACCATCATGTCATTTAATGATATATACACAATAACGTGTATAAATCATTCTTTCAATAAATGAAAGCAGAACAATTCATATTGACACTACCAAACGTCGGGTGCATCTCTCAGATATGCGTGGCATCCAGTAGCAGGACGCTTGTCAACAGCACTTCTGGTGCGAGTCAGTAGCCCACACGTGCGCTCGTGTCCACAAACACACGCAATAGATTCGACCGTAAATAACAGCTGTGGATACACTTGTATACGTAGGTGGAAAGAAAATATGAAACAGCATTGTGTAGGTTTAAAGTTGTTCTGTGAATGCATTTTTGCTCGCATCTCAAAATACATGTATTGTCTTCTCTCCTTCCACAAACCATCAGGGAATCTTGATTTCCCTTAGCAAATGCAGCTGCACCAACCAAACTCTGAAAGTTTGAGTATCTGCTACATTGAGGAGAGAATCCCAACTTATTGCCTTTGCCACAAATCTTTCATCAGTAGTTTTGGAAGTAGTGTTATTTGTGCAGCTATCATCATAGAATCGAAAGTACAATGAGCAAAACTAAGAACGATATGTTTTGTGATTTCTCGTAGCGATATTTTTTCCTTCTTCCAACTCAGGTTCAAATGTAGACTATCAGAATCTGTTGACCACTATAGACCAAGAAATTTTTCATTTTGTGGTATATTTGCTCCTGTAAAATACCTTTTATGTAAACACATAGAAGCACTTTTCATGACAGGGTGGCTAGCAAAACCTGTAAAAAAAATTCCATGATTTTTCCAGGTCAGCTGCTCTTATTTCCCTGACCACAAAATATCAATAAAATTAACCACGTTGTATAATCACGGAAAAAATTTTTTTTGGGTAAATATTAAGAATTGCTACTCATCGTGTACCAACCAAACTATTGATTTTAGACATATAGTTTATTTATGGAAACTGTTTTAGAGATGTTATAAGTAGTGCTATGTAATAAAATGTTTTGTTAGATTAAGTTAGGTTGTTAGGTCAGGTAACAAATTTTTTATGTAGGACTACTTCTAATCTCATTCCTTACGTAAAAATTTTGGTAGGTTGCCTAATTTAGGTTAGGAAACAAAATTTAATGTTTGTAACCTAATTTAACTTAAACCTAACACAACTTAAACCAACTTAACCTACCAAAAAATTACGTAGGACTACCTACTTACAGCGAAACCTCGTATTTACGTTACCGTTATTTACGTATTCCCGCGAATTGCACTTTTTTCTTCAGGTCCCGTTTGTCTGCCATTTAGAGCAATGTTACATTTTCCCGCATATCACATCACCAAAATTTTATTTTTCCCGCTGTTTATGTTTTTCGTTCTGGTTTTCGCCATCCGAAGACAATAAAAACATGAGACTTCAAAGTCGTAGATGACAAAGAAAGGACATCTAAACTGGTTTGGAAATAGAACAAAGAAGAAACAGCACAACAGGTTGGTGATCACGTGCAAAACCATAAAGGAATGACCGTGATCGCGTGTAATGCTAGCGCTCACGGCACAATAAATTCAAGATGGCGGCAAGAAAACGCTGCCGCCGCTAGCGCTATCAATTGTTTCTGACGCTATCGATAGATATATTCACGTTGGCAACATTGATCTCTTCACGTACGTTCGTTTGTCTTTGTAAGCGCAAATAACGGTAACTTTAACCTAAAATTTTCAAAATGTGTTTGAAAATGTTTATTACAAACAGTGGTGTTTTAAATCATTCCCATTTTAGTGCAGTGTGTTTTAGATAGTTATAAAACGGTAATGTAATAAAAAAAAAAAAAAAAAAAAAAAAAAAAAAAAAAAAAAAAAAAAAAAAAAAAAACTAAAAAAAAAAAAAAACTGACGATAAAATAAAAACAGATAGTGTAATAATGGAGAAGTGTGATGAGTTCGTGGGAATATGTAGCGATCTGAATAATA
>PNEQ01074712.1:0-32043 GCA_003012365.1 Medauroidea extradentata
TTTTTATATATATCAAATCATAGCCTACAACATTGTTATACACTGTGAATTTTGTCGGTTTGGTATGTCAGTTGGTTTTAGTGACGTACATAAAACCGTAAAGTGCAAATTTTGACGTTTACGACTCATTACTCAAAAACTATGCGAGATACAAAATTTTCCTAAGAGAAAGATTTAATCACAATTTATGTCTAAAAGAAGAAAAAAAAAATATCTGGTACAAATATAAAAATAAATAAAGACGTTGAAAACTGAGGTTAACCGCGGCCATAAGACCTAGATGTTATGCTGACCAATATCTCACTAATTATGCTCAACTATGTTTTAAACGTCAGACATCATACAAATAAATGTGACCATTTTTGTGTGCTTGCTTTAAGATTTATAACATTTAAAAAACGTACAAATCTGACGGGAACCTTGACTCTTCTGGCCCTTGGTTGCTGTGCACCTTCTGCTGACAACCCTGAATACACTTAACTAATACAACTACTACCACTACTAAAAAATAGTAGCACGTTGCATCTTACGTAATTGAACGATGTTTGTTCGAAAATGGTTAAACTCTAATCTTACGAATCTCAAACGTTCAATAGCAACGTGACAGAAGTTATTACCTTATTCATATTGCTACACACGAGTAACGTAAGATGAAAATTGGACATGTAAACCCAACATTTTTTAATCGTGGCAAACAATTATCTTATCGGGTGTACTTAGGACTAGACATTAATAAAGTTGCTTCAATTGAAGGATCTATTTAAGGGGAATTCACAACCAAATTTTGCAAGCCCTTTTGAAAGTTGTTGCAGTGGTTATCATTCTTTGGTTAAAATTCGGAATTGGTCTTTTCCAGCATGTTGTAACTATCCTACTCGTGTTTCAATACATAACGTAGTGAATTAATTAATATTTAGCCCATCGTTATTAATCTCTGGTATGTAGGGCCATGCATTTTTCGCGAAGATAATTCTGCCCCGGTTTGTTTCAGTGCCTTACGTGCACATATGCAGTTCTGCTTCTTAGTGGGTGTTTATTAAACTGTCACGTGTCTTGAGGTTCTACCACACAGTAAAAAAAAATTTGTACAGTTTTTTTTTTGGAAACCAGTTTCCAAAAGAAGTTTTTGGTGACACTACAAATAATTTTTGTAAAATTTACAAAACACTTGTATTATTACAAACTTCTTTGTATATTTACAAACATTTATGTAAATATACAAACCAATTTTGTATATTTACAGCTAATATCTGGTTAAGTTTACAACACTTTTTTGTAAAATTACGAAATGTTTTGTAAAATTTGCCAAGTCTCCTAGGTTTATTTTGTTTCAAAGTGAAAATTTTGCTCATCAACGTTTATTTTACTAGTTCGCAAGGGTGTTTACGATATTTGTAACCTCTTTATAAGGTTTCTGACATCTTACTTTCATTACCTTATTTATTACGTTCTAATATTAGTTTACAAGATTTTCCTTGTAAATGTACAATTTTTTTTTTTTTTTTTTTTTTTTTTTTTTTTTTTTTTTTTTTTTTTTTTTTTTTTTTTTTTTTACTGTGGCAGCAAATCATATACTTGTAGTGTTACAGTAACTGTATTGTGATAGGCACAGTCTAATGAGACTATGTACTTCTCAAAGACACTCTGCCAATAACCATGAAGCAAACCTGCAGGTGTGCACGTAAGGCAGTAAAACAAATTGAGGCAAAATTATTTCCGCTATGAGTTCATGGCCCTACTGATATGCGTATCTTGAAATCATTGACCCCGACTACAAAGCGTGATTTTTCGTATGCGAACCTACGAGTGTAGTAACAGCCAAGGAACAGATGCCATCTAGGGTTTTTCCACCACACTTGCCTTTCACAAAGTCCAAATTACCTGCCTCAGTCATCGTGATTGTCTTTGCAGCCTGTCACGTATACTGTACGTTAGATAACACGTACGTTCACTCGTTGAATGGACGTGCAAGGTGTATGTTACGCAACATTACGTGACCTCTACAACCTCTATCATATCCTGACAGAGCGTTGAGTAACAGCTGCATTGTCTTCTGTCTCGTTCGCTTGCCTTTGTTTCCGACATTTTCTACCCGGTCGCGTGCATTCGCCATACTCGTCGATACAATTTACTGTGGATTGACGTCCGTGATATGAGATAACGAGTCGGCAACAGTTGCTGCATTAACTTTTTTAAAAATATTTTTGTTTTTTTTGTAAAATTTACCAAAAAAAAATCTTTGTGATTTTACAAACTTTGCTAAAGTTCAATTTTTTTTGTACAGTTATAAATTACAAGGATATTCTTCGTAAAATACTAGAGTAAGTTTTATAAATAGTATAAATAATGTTTTTTAATTAAGTAGTTGAATACAGTTGATGGCCTCTAGTATACATTTTGTTGGAATAAAATGATGAATATTCATATAAATGATGTTCAACAAAATATAGAAAGATTAATAATTGAATAGTTATGTTGGTTCAGTTGTATTGTATCTACGCGGCTAATAATCTGAAGGGCATAGGTTCGAGTCGGGCTGCTTGACTATAATGTTTTACTCAACATAATTACACGTAAGGATTACTTGTCTAACTGTTACTGCCCAAATATCTTCAGTTTCTTGATCATAATAAAATGAATAATTAAGTTAATTTTTTTTTTAATTTCATGTGATGTTACAAAAATATGCTGTATATTTTTACAATGAAAAAGTTTTTATTTTACTAAGAACATCCATGACGACTGGTTTTCAAAGAATTTTCCGCTTTAGTAGGCCTACTGATGGTTTCAAAGTAACAATCGTTACTGACAATAATTTTTATGCGCGGAGTACTCAATTCACGCTCAGTGTTTTCGAAATTATGATATTTTAATATGACTTAAAATTGTGACTCAGTAGTTTTATTTGTGGAAAATACGACGTAAATAAAAAAAATCGAATGATTCTCTATTAAGGGCGTTGCCCAACACGCACTTTAAGGGTGTTCAAGTGCGATAGTCATAATTTTATATTTACATGAATTAGTGTTAGTTTTGCTGACGATACTTGTGAGTGAGGTTTCATCTTACGAACAATTTTAGCTTTCGTAGTTTTCTTACAGCGGTGTGTCAGAGTCAAAATTTGCATGTTTTGCTATTGAAAACCAATTGACTTCATGCACGTGAAATAATTCACAGTGAAATAACGTACTATGGGCTACGTAATAAAACGTTTGAAAAAATCCCACGAACTGTTTTTGTACTTTTAAAAAATGCTGAATTTGCAATTTTCTTCTGTGCTTATGGGATTTTTTTTAAATTCAAAATATAACCTTGTGGGTTTTTCAATGTTTTGTTGCATAGCACATGGGATGAAAGTTCACACTGAATTATTTGTGTAAGTAGGTCAGTTGGTTTTCACTATTTGCATGGCAGCATAACATACAAAATGTAGACTTTGACTCACCGTTAATGAGAAAACATCGCCAGCTAAAATTGTTTCGTTAAGTGTAAAATGTACTTACAAATATCGTCTACAAAACTAATAATATTTTATAAAAATATAAAAGTATGGTTTTATCGCACTTGAACACCCTCAAATGCGTTGTAGTGTGCGTGAAACTGCGTTTTTTTTTTTTTTTTTTTTTTTAACAAAATGATTCCACGTGTGTCCGTTGTGCAAATGTACGAAACGAAAACATACTTCAGACAGTGTCGGAACCTCATTATTAAGACACTATGCTAATTAAAAACATTGTTTCTAAGTCCTCCAAAATGGCTAAAAACGTTCTTTTTCAAACTGCCGTACTTCAAAATGTACTAACCGGATGTATGTGAAACTCAGATTGCGACCTGCACTGGACTTAGTTGCAGACTTTCCACCAATAAAATTGTATGTTCACCGCTCAATGTCCCATAGTAAAAACAGTTCGGCTGGAACCTTGCACGCTAGTTCAGCGCTTGGTTCTGTGTGGGTACGCGGCATTTGATGCGCGCTTCAAGGTCGTCCATATAGCTCCGTTACTTCTGAGCCTCTAACGCGCATGTAGGCGACGACCGAGTACTATAAATTTTAACTCCTCATGAATCAGCCTGTGCATGTCTGGCATATTCGTCTGGGCATACCTCAATGTCGGTAAATCACGGAACCAAACTACACTGGGCCGGTGTGTCATCGTTAGATGTTTCAAATCCGGATAAAGGAAAAAAAAAGGGCAGGGCGGATGAGACATGCAGACGACTTTCGCCTATCTGCTCGGCTTTCTTCGTCGCAGGTCGCTTTCTCCGCCACACACGTCCGAGCATGCTCGTGGTAATTAACCGTCCCGAGCAGTCCCCTGCACATACTGGGCGCATTCTTCTTTCATGATCTTTCATATGTTTCATATAATTAATTGCGAATAACCAGTGGCGTAGCGTGTCTGTACTCCAAGGCGTGCGGTATTAGCAGGACTATACGCTTTGAGCAGTTGTGTTGTTGCAGAGACCAGGGTGTATATATTATAAGTACCTTGCCTCTTGTACGCTACTGGCTGTGGAGTGTTCCTGACTATACAAGTCAAATAGTTCCTCATTAGTCATTTCTGGGCACCGTACACCTTTGAACACTCCACGCGACGCCACTGAAAATAACTCGAGTACTTTTTTTTTTTAACCAAATGCTTTGAAAATATTTCAGACTGTGTACAGTCATACGATACACAGTTTTGACAGAGAGTTTTTTTTTTTTTTAATAATATTCAGTTTGCTAGGAAAAAATTATTTTGCTTCATTTTGGCTTATTTTGTCAAAAAAATATGATATATTTCAGGGGCAAAAATCTAAATATCCGTTTGGTGTATTGCAGCTGAAAAATTCTGATTCGAACGATGATATTAAGTGTTAAAAATGTAAGCTATATGTATTGATTTACGTTTAAAAAAAATATTTTCGAAACCATTGCAAAACTAAAGAGCAAGGCCTTAATGTGGACACGTGTATTTTGTGTGTTGTTCGTGCTAAAGGCGTTAGTCGACATTTTTAGTTCTAAAATTAACGTGGCATGGTCTACAGCAATTTTCAACGCTATATTTTTATTTTTGTAGTTTACCAGATATTTTTCCCTTATTTCAGACACAGGATGTGATAAGATTTTTCTCTTACGAAATTATTATCTCTTATAGATTTTGTGTAGTGGCTCGTTAAAATAAATATTTGCATGCTACGATTTTAAGGGTGTTCAAGTGCGATAAAATCATGATTTTATATTTTTATGAAATATTGTTTGTTTTGTAGACGATACTTGTGAGTACATTTTACTCGTACGAAACAATTTTAGCTGTCATGGTTTTATCATACCGGGATGTCAATGTCAAAATTTGATTGTTACGCTGCCATGCAAATTGTGAAAACTAACTGACCTACTTAAACAAAATAATTCACTGTGAACTTACATCCTATGAGCTATGCAATAAAACATTTTGAAAACCCACAAGGTATAATTTGAATTTTAAAAAAAATCCCACAAGTACAGAAAAAGTTGCAAATTCAGCTATTTTTTTAAAATACAAAACCAGTTCGCGGGATGTTTTAAAATGTTTTATTACGTAGCCCGTAGTATGTTATTTCACTGTGAATTATTTCACGCGCGTAAGTCAGTTGGTTTACACTATTTGTGTGGCAGCAGAACATGCAAATTTTGACTTTGACTCACCGTTACGAGAAAACTATGCGAGCTAAAATTGTTTCGTAAGAGAACCAACTGACATACCGAAGTGAATAAATTCACAGCGGATAAAGACGTCGCAGGCTACAATTTAGCATACATTTAAACAAAAAATAAAATTATTTTGTGTTTAAATAAAAATGCTGAAATTTAAAATAAATATTTTAAAAATTTCATTTTTTTTAGATATAAACATATTTTATTTATTTATTTAGTTTAATACAGATAACTTGTAGCCTACAGTACGGTTATTCACAGAGGTTTTTTTTTTCAGTTTGGTAAGTGAGTTGGTTTTAGTGTTGTCCTTAAAACCGTAACATGCAGAACTTGACTTTGACGAGAGATTACGCAGAAACTATGAGAGAGAAAAAAATCCCTAAAAGAGGAAATCTTAAGTCACATTTTGTACCTAAAATAAGAAAAAAAATGGCTTGTACAAATATAAAAATAAAACATGGTGATACAAATTGCTGTTGAACGCGCTCTTAGGTCATAATAGCTAGGTTTTTTTTTTTTTTTTTCACATTGCTGCAAAAAATCCAGCTTTAACGGAATGGTTTGAGAAAATTCATAACTTGCTGTAGTCATACGATGCACTATTCTATGTACGCGTTTTGCAAAATAATACAGTTCGTTCGTAAAAATTATTTTGCTCGATATTGAAATATTTTCATGACAAAAATCTAAAGAAACAATACGGTTCATTGGTAGCAAAAAAAAAATAATAGTTTCAATTTATTATATATTTGTGCCATTCCCGTGTAGGGATTGTTCGATACGAAAATCATAATGTTTTCAGAAAATATTATCGAAATGCTTGTAAAACTACCATACGTGGCCTTTACTGTGTCAGTTTAATTTTGTCTTGTATTGTGATTAGAGATGATGTGTTATCGCGGGAAAACTTGACTGTTTGCTGGGTTTCAACACACGTCCAGCGTACCAGAAGATTACTGGTTTTCTCTGGTACGTGGAGCTGTTGCCCTATTTCACTAAGCCAATAAGAAACCCGATATTGCAATATTTGATGCCTGTTGTTAGTTTGCAGACAGATACGTTGTGTTAGGCGTACATCGCCCAATCGTGAGTGAGATTTTCTTAACATCGAGGTCTTCGGCGCTGATGAGTTGTGACTTGAGGTGAATATGGAGCAGCGCCGGAATGAAATGGCGGGGGAAACCGGAGATCCCCGAGAAAACCCGCCGACCAACGGCATCGTCCGGCACGATTCCCACATACGAAAATCCCGGGACCGACCCCGCCGGGAATCGAACCCGGGTGGCCTTGGCGGGAGGCGGGACGTCTGACCATTCAGCCACCGCGGACCCTATCACCCAGTCGTACATGTTGCAAGAAACTACAGTGTTATCAAGGGTATGTTGGCACAAAACATTTTCGCGATATAACGTCATCTGTACCAATCATGCATATAGTCAGTAATTTTTTGTGAATATAATTTTGCGCCAAGTGTTTCAGGACTCTGATAATTTAAAATAAGTGAGAGAGGTTTTTGGCCAGCCTTTAGCGCTGGTGAGGGGTGATATGTTGTGAGTATGGAGCGGCGTCGGAATGAATGGGCAGGGAAAACCGGGGATCCCCGAGAAAACCCGTTGACCAGCTCTTGCTCGGTGGCGTAGCCAAGGTTTGTGTAAGAGGGAGGTTTATCCTGAAAATAATATAATGAACATCTACCAACCCTTTAAAGCTGCGGTCCGGGGGTTATCTCCCGGGAAATTTTGTATTTCAACGTGCAGTTTTTTTGTTGTGAAACGTTGAATATTGTACTAGTTGAAATATTTTTAATCTTTTAATATTATATTTTTTGTGACTAATGGGGGTGTTAAAACCCCTAAGCCTCCCCCCTGGTTACGCCACTTCCTTGTTAAACGAATAATAGCTACCATTAATTGAAAGATGATGGCTACTCGCGATTCCAACCTGTTTGATAACACGTGCTGATTATTAACGCACGTGGCGGCCACTGGTAGATGATAAAGCGCCCAGCCAATATCTCACAGCGGCTTAAATCACATGCTGGTGACCGCAAATGACCGGTTACGCGTACAAACGAATAATCCAGTCGCTGAATACGAGTTACAGCCGTGTGGTCTTGTCAGCGCTGATTCTGTTTCGCAAGCCGTTTATTCCCCGGAGAGCAGCGCGTTTGTAATTTCTCTCCCGAGACCAATTACCCGACGTCTGGAGGATGCTAGGTGCAGGGAGATGAAGTTATGTAGAGGGGAGGGGTGCTGGGGTCGTGAGCAGCGTGTCAATAGGTCGTGAGTAAGAGGCGAGAAGAGTGCTGAAACAGATCTAGTTTCTGTAACTGCAGAGGAAATTTCACGCCGTCTTGAGACGTACTCTGCGTGGGAAAATAATGCCGCAGTCACCCTGGATTCTTCGCGAATTTTTTTTCGCCAACTTGTTTGAATACCTTACGTCTGTAGATGTTGCAATACCACGAAATTATTGATACTTAGATTGAAGGAGGAATCGAAAGTATGGTATCGATATTTTTCGATTGATCACTAAACGTTGATTTTTTTTTGTTCAGATGTTGCAAAATTTAAAAATAATATGCACGTCTGGTGTACACATAATAATTTTAAGTAATGTACCTGATAATAATGTATTAGTTTGTGGGCATACGCCATTGCTCGTGTTTTGTTGACCAAACGTGTGTTTAATGGCAAAGTAAAAAAACAACAAAAAGCAATCACAAAGGAATTCGGTCAGTTTTTTAAAATACTTAACAGCAAGAATTCTAAAAATAGAGTTCAGTGAGTTGTCGACAACGCCTAGACACAAAATATGGACATAAAAAAACAGATTCCCAATATGGAAAAAAGTTGGACTTAGGCAAAAAACAACAACGGGCAGTGAACAAAAAAAAAATGACGGAAGATAACACAAGTTCCATTCAACGAAAAAATTTCGCATCTTGGTGTTCCGACCAGCATTGAATTTTTTCGTTAAATAGAACTTGTGTTGTATTCTGTCATTTATTTGCTGTCGACTGTGTATTTGTCTAATTCAATTTTTTTTTTATTTTGGGATTCTGGTTTTCTTTAGGTCCATCTTTTGCGTCTGGATGTTGTCGAAATTAGACTGAATTCTATCTTGAGAGTTCTTGCTGTTAAATATAACAAACTAACCGAATTCCTCTTGGGTTGCTTTGTTTCTGTTATTTGTACTTTGTCATTTTACATAAGTTTGGTTACAAACAATGGCGTATATGTCCACTAACCAATACATTCTTATTGTAAACTCCCGTTGCAAAAAAAAAAAACATTAAATATAATCTTATTAAATGTATCTGATGTTTGCACATGCTCCAATCATTTATAACATGACTATTCTTGTTCCAGCTCCTGACATTTACAGTACTTACTAACCATGAATTGCGTATTTTACAAGTATTACAGGGGTTAAAATCGTCTAATATCTGCATAATTTTTATCCCTAAAGTTGGATACAGCCTATATAAAAGTCACCGAAAGTGCTTCTAGCATAAAAGGTGCAACCCAGAATTCCTTGCATACGTTTGGACTTACAGCCTATACCAAATTGATTGCTTACACATTTGACTACGTTTCTGTTATCTTACGTATTTTGTCAGTTTGTCAGTTGAATAACGATTGACAATCCGTTTTTTTAACATCCATAAACCTCTTCCGGTAGCAAAATTTTTTTCAAATGAAAACACGAGTATTTTTTAAATTCAGTTTTTATAGATGCTTAGATATTTTCATATTAAAAATTATAAAACTGACAGTTTTCCATTTTTGTATATTTTTTATGGTTTCAAGCCCTTATTTTTCTAAAAACTATATTTAATTTTTTATTCGAAAGTAAAGCATACTACCGTGTGGGGCTACGTAAATAAACGTTCGCTGATAAAATATCTACTCGGCAAAAAAATTCTCATTGAATTTTGATGAGTAGTTCAGATCTTATTGACAATTGAGTGTTCCAGTCCCCCGCTCGGTATCGTACCTTTCCATACTCCGTAAGGTAGGCTGGAGTGCCAAAGTACAGAATTTTTACAATTTTTGGTAAAAAAAAATGGGTATGGCTTGTTATCGAAAATCAAAGCCCGACGATCCATAGATACCACTTTTATACGCCTTCTTATATTATTACACGGTCACAGACTTTTTTTATTTTCGGAGCACTGACTGCAGATAAGAAAAAAATATTTTCACATTTCAGCCGTCAGTTCTCCAAAAATGAGAAAGTCTGCGTGTTTGATTCGAAAATGGACTGTATCAATTATGTAATTAAATTACGTACATCAATTACGTTAATTTCCTTTAATAGATTATTTACAATAAAAAAAACCTTGTTAAATTTTCCAAAGAGAACAAAAAAAAATATACACAATAACATAGAATAATATGAACAAATCTAAACATTGCGACTGTGCAATAAAGTAAGAAGGTGCACAAAAGCATTATCTATGGATTGTCGAGCTTTGATTTTCTATGATGATTGAGGGAAAAAAATGACAATTGTGAAAATTCACTTAGCGTCCCATCTACCTTTACTGATTTGCCTACGTACCTTCCAGTTGAGAAGTTTAAATTGCGCGGTCTAGTTAATTATCCTCTCACCGCCCTGTTGAGTATTCTGTGGCAATCTCGTTTGCGAGAGGTAGTCGTTAGAGAAAGGCGCTGGATGTTAATTTTCTGCTGACAGCTCGCCCGATCCTGTAGGCATTCCGTTGACCGGTTGTCGCAAATTTCTCCGAAAGTTGCCGCCGTCGAAGTCCGGTCCGCGACGGAGGAATTGCCCGCCACGTGGTCGTGAAAGGGGTCCAGTGTCTTTGAGGGGTGATGTACTATGGGACACTAAGCGATTACCATATAATTTTATTGGTAGAAAATTTGCAACTAAGTACAGTGCAGGTCGCAATCTGAGTTTCACATACATCCAGTTAGTAAATTTTGAAGTACGGAAGTCTGAAAAGGCTGTTTTTAGCCTTGTTGAAAGGCTTAGAAATATTATTTTTAATGAGCGTGGCGTCTTAAGAATGAGGTTCCGACCTTGTGTGAAGTTTATTTTCTTTTCGTACGTTGGCACAATGGACGCACGTGGAATATTTTCGTAGAAAAACCTGTTTACGAACACACTGCAACGCATTTGAAGCGTGAGGTAGGCGGCACCCTTAAGGGGGAGTGTTAGACAATTTTACCGTGTTTCCAGTTTTTGAGCCATAACATTTATTCTAATTTTATTATCAAAATTTTCTCTTCGAGAAGACATAGGATATATTCTTGGTAAACCGTTTCACATAAATAATAATATAATATTTTATTAATTTGTCATGCAGTATCATTGTAAGGGAATTATAGGTTAACTTTCAAGAATTCTGTTGCAATAATTCTGCATGACAAATTAACGAAAGATTTCAGTGTTATTTGTGTCGAGTAGTTCACCAAGAATATATCCTATGCTTAGAGAGGATGGTTTATCGCGGGAAAACTTGACTGTTTGCTGGGTTTCAACGTACGTTCAGCCTACCAGAAGATTACTGGCTTTCGCTGTTATGTGGAACTGTTGCCCTATTTGACTGATCCAATAATAATCCCTGTATTGTAATATTTGAAGCCTATTATTGGTTTGCAGACAGCTACGTTGTGTCAGACGTATATCACGTAATCATATGTGTTGTAATTAACTACGCGTTTTCAAGGCTATATTGGCACAAAACATTTTCGCGATATACCATCCTTAGAGGTACGTCAATTTCGCGGATTCATCTGGCAGCAGCCTAGACTTGTCAGTCCTATACATACACTGGCCACAGTCGATTATCTATTGGCTTATAACCGTACAAGCAGGTAGCAAGCGATAGCCCTTCGCATTATTACCTTATATACTATTGGCTTGCAGTAGTCAAACACGCTTCGTAACAGCCGCCAGCAAGTCACAGACATGCCAATGAAGTATACATAATTGGCGTTCAACCTGACCTGGAATGTATCTGCGAGATGTACGTACCTCTAACCATCCTCTCTACCTATGATTTGTCGAAGAAAAAAATTCGATAATACAATATTAGTAGAGATGATGGTATATCGCGAAAATGTTTTGTGCCAACATAGCCTTGAAAACACTGACACAACGTAGCTGTCTATAGACCAATAACGTGCATCAAATATTAAAATAGCGGGATTCTTATTGGCTTAGTCAAATAGGGCAGTAGCTTCGCGTACAAGGAAAAGCCAGTAATCTTTTGATAAGCTGAACGTACGTTGAAGCCTAGCAAATAGTCAAGTTTTCCCGCGATAAACCATCATCTCTAAATATTAGAATAAACGTTGTGGCTCAAAAACTGGAATATGTATAAAGAACACTCCTCCTTAAAGTTGGGAGGATCATGCCTAGCGCCCAGTTGGCGCGGATTAGGAACGCACGCAGTTACATAACGGTAATGTGCGACCTATGTGCGCTCATTTGTGCGTGTTGTGTAGATGAAGGGTTAGTGATAGAGAAAGCCATCTGGAGCGCAGGTGCAGGTCACGAGGGGTCACGGCTGCATGACGTCATCGGCAGTCCGAGCTTGGAAACCTGCCTCCTCCACGGAAATATGTACAATTCCACTGCAGAATTAGTGAAACAAGTTCTTCAGTGGACCGCCACGTCTCCGTCTTGATCTTTGAGTGATTCACGCTAAGTGGGTGTGGGACTAAATTAATTGCTCTGTTGGATACACGCCATTGCTATACCCGCCGTACGGTAACTTGATACTTTCTGGAAGCCCTGCTTCTAGCTTGGATATGTTTTCATACCAACTATGTATCCTTCCGCCAAATGTCAACAATAACACAGCCTGCGTACATTGTTCATCCGCCACCACTAACTACGTCCTCTAAAATATTGTCATATATGCTACATGTAAATATACACTTTATTTCATTTACTGACAATGAACACATTATGTACAGTACGTATTCCATTAAACGATTTTCAATATTTTAGCCGCTGTTCATAATATACAGAAGAACTATTTATACAACATCAAGGCTAACCCAACCATCCTTCAACTATCATATAACAGACGTGTTTAACTCAATTTTAAAATAATTATTACTAATAAGTTTCATACTGGCGGACGCGTATCAATAAAAAAATGTATACAATTTATGTGTTTATTTCTCCGTATTGGTACTTCATTTGCTTACACAGTTGTATGGTAATAACGGAAGTATTCCTAGTAATGTTTTTCAACAGTTCGTAAGTATAGGTGATTCGACATAACGTGTTTTTTTTCTTTCCATTATGTAGCGACTATGTTCCTACTTTGGGATTTTTGTATGTTTGTTTACTATAGTCATGTCTAGCTTCCTTGTTTGTTTCTTTCGTAGTTTTGCTTCTAATTTTCTCGTGTTTAGTCCTTTCACGTCATTGTGAGTTTTCTGCGCTTCAATATCATTCATGGTTGTATATTCAACAAAACCATTCATTTCGACATTAAGAAGGCGTGGTACATAATTCAACGCTACAAGCATTAATCTATAACTATAGATTTTTTAGAAGCCAATTTGCGAAAATTAAACAATAGCAATCCTAGACAATAGTTTTAGCCGACGTTTTAAATAAAATTGCTCCCGATGTTACGAACTTCTGAGTCATAATCTCTGACGCCAAAACCCCGTGCATTTAACTGCGGCGTAAGAGATCACACGTAACGAATTAGTAATTCTGGGTAAATATTTACTCTTAAAGTTTGCAAACACCATTATCTAGGATTGTCGTTGAGTATTTTACCCATATTGGTTTCGAAAAAAGCGTAGAAATCAATTGATGTTTTGAGCGTTTATTTATCTACGACACACTCTTAAGGGGCTTCCCTAGATAGACTGTATTTGTGTGTGTAAGACAGGAGCTGTAAGGTTGCCGTTGGCCGGCGTTTGTAATGTATTATCGCCTTTCTGCGCAAGCCACTCAGCTGGCGTGCAGTGCTTTCTACTATTCTTTTTTCCTGTATGACTTTAAGCGGTGACCACATTATTTTATTTGTGACAGCATAGTTCAAAGTCTAACGCTTGTTTCTATAGTTATGATTTTCGAATCCGTTGGTTACTTTTCCAGATACGGCTGTCTGGAAAAGCCATTTTTGGCCATTTTGAGGGGCCCCCAAAAATTGTGTTTCTAATAAGCGTGCCGAATTTTTAAAACTATAGCGAAAAAGTTTGAAGTGTATGTACTTTTCGTAGATATACAAATATAATGCGCGTTGAATAGTTTCGTCAAAAGAAAAAGAATAGCCGTAACTCGCTGCAACGTGTATAAAGCGCAGTTTAGCGAGTTCGTTTAGCAGAGCTGCTGGTGTGCACGTAAGCGCCACTGAAACGAAGTGGGCCAAAAATATTTTCACAACTTCCTGTCCCCAGTCTTAAATGTCGTCATACCATTTTGCTTCCGTCAGGGGCGGATTTAGGGGGGGTGGCATGTGGATATCATCCCCCTCCCCCTCTGCAAGGTCAGTTTTTTTATTTATTTTTTTATTTATTTTTCATTTAAGTCGTATTTTATTTTAAAAAATTTCTCACTTTAGAAATAAAATTTTTTTGTGTATAAAATCCTTAAAAAATACAATTTTCCGTCTCTAAAATCAAAATTTTCCTGGGACCCTTGCCTTTGGCTTGGGGTGTATGTATACGCACTTTTTAAGGCATAGCCCCCCCCCCCCCTTCTCACAATGCTGGATCCGCCACTGGCTTCCGTATATTATCTTATTCTACGCGACGTTAGCGTGATCTAGAGCGATTGGCCGCGTGGTTTGACGGCGATCGACAAGTGCGTGGACGTGACCTTGGCGTGAAGGAAGAAAGTCCCCACTTTCTAGTTAAATACCGTCTGGCCGGCTCCAGTTAAAACACCGTCTGCTCGCCTTATTGACTCACAGCTGCACTCCGTGGAGGAGAAAAAAACTGCTGCTCTTAAAGACTTCTTGGTTCTCAAGTGCGCGCAACTAACGTTTCACGGTCGATCGAACGTTTTTGAAAGCCGAGCCTTGTTTGTTTCCACTTCTCTCTTCCCCGCTGTTGTATTTCTCCGCCTCGTGCAGAGGTTAAGAGAGCGTGGTACATAATTCAATGCTAAAAGCATTTAATCTATAACTGCAGGTTTCTTGAAGCCTATTTGCGAAAAGTAAACAATAACAATCCTAGACAATAGTTTTAGCTAAGGTTTTAAATTAAATTGTTTCCAGTATTACGAACTTCTGAGGCACAATCTCTGACGCCGGAACCCCGTGCATTTAACTGCGGCGCAAGAGATCACGCGTAACGAATTAGTAATTCTGGATAAATATTTACTCAAAAAGTTGGCAAATATCATTATCTAGGATTGTCGTTTTGTATTTTATCTATATTGGCTTCGAAAAAAGCGTAGAAACCAATTTAAGTTTTCAGCGTTTATTTATCAACCACGCACTCTTAAGGGCGCGATTTACAGCAGTTCTCGTCTTCACAATTTTAATTTTTAATTTTTACAAGATTTTTTTTTCATTGTATACATAAATTGTGACTACCATAAACCTCGCTCTTGTGAAATTTTTGTATCCCTTATAATTTTTGCGTAGTTACTCGTGAACGTCAAAAGCAACTGACATACCAAACTGAAAGAATTGAAGTGTATAACAATGTTGTTGGCCAAAACTTCACGTATACGGAAACAAAAAAAAAATATATATTTATTTTTGTGTTTTTAAAAAAGTGGAATTTTTAAATTTTCATTTAAAAATTTGCCATTTTTAATGGTTTTTTTTATAGATTATATACGTCAAGTCATAGCCTACAACATTCTTATTCATTGTGATTTTTTTGTCAGTTTAGTATGTCAGTTGATTTTAGTGACGTACAAAAAACCGTAAAATACAAATTTTATGCTAACGAGTCACTACGCAAAAACTATTAAAGGTACAAAAATTTCATAAGAGCGATATTTAGTCGCATTATTTGCCTAAAATAACCAAACAAATCTGGAAAAAAATATAAAACTATGACGACGAAAATTTTGTTAGCTGTCCCCTTAAATAAGGATGTTAAGTGGGCGGGCGTAATTTCATGTTTGTATGTAGTAGTATTAATTTTGTAGAAGTTTCTAGGGAATACATTTTCCTCTTACAAAAAAAAAAAAAAAGAATAGCTCAAACTGTTTCCCCATAGTGGTATTTCAGTTTCAAAATTGTGTGTGTTATTTGTTATTATAAACCACAAAAAAAGATGAACGTAATAAAATGAAAAGATGCACATGGATACAACATACCACGTGATCCTGCATTACATGTATTAAAACCCATTAAAGATAATTTTGTATTTTAATATATAAGCATAAAAAATTTTAGTAATTTTTACAGTACAAAAAAAAGTTTGTAGTAGGTTTTAATATAAGTCAACCCATGACATATAAGTTTCCATGTGAATTTTTTTTATTTGTGTATCTTCATTAATTTTTGCGACTTAAATGAACGAGAAATATGGGAATTTTTATTTTCAAATGCCGCTGTGGGAAACTTGACTGAGCAATTTTTGTAAGATAAAAATTTACTACAAAACTATTAAATACTCTTTCATAAAAATATAAAATCACGGGTTTTCCCCCACTTGAACACCAATAAGATAAATCCAAGATGTTCGCTTAATTAACAACTGAAGGCAATGGAAATGGTAAGTCATACGGGCGAGACATGGTGCGCGCGTCAATTATAATATCACATCGCAGCGTTGTTGTATTTTTTTCTTTAAATAAAACTTTTGGAGGTGAACTTACAACTTGATTTGTGGAGAGTATGATATAAAGTCTGACGAATGTTCCTCGGATTTTTTTTTACTCAGGTTGATATTTTTGTGGGCACAGCAGCCTGAAAACGCTGTTTTTTTAAAAGAGACGCCAAAAACACGTATAGGGCAAACTTGCCATGTATGACAAACTGTATTATTGTGGACATACGCCATTGCAATATGTCGTCCCAGAAATCTTAGAAGAAGAAAAAAAACAAACACCGAAATACGAAAAAAGAAAAAAAAGCCTAGTTGGCTGTAGTCAACACACCCAAAAACCAAAACAACACAACATGAAGGATCCCATAAAGAATTAGTCAACAATAAATGTGAAAGGAGCAAGTAATGATAAACAACCAAAAATAAAAGTAGAAATACAAAACAAACTTATATATAAAACTCAGGACATCACAATTAATACAGCAGACAATACTGGGACGAAGACAATGTTGGACACAAGACAGGATAACAACGATGACGTCACAGACAACACACTAGACGACACAACGATCAACACACAAAGAGCACAATATATTTCCACAGGCAGACTTCAGTTAACTCGGCTTGTTTCCTCTTTTTTCGTATTTCGTTGTTTGTTTTTCTTAGTCTCTTTCTAAGATTTCTGGGATGACATACTATTGCAATGACGTATATCCACATTAATGCAGTTTGTCATACTGCCCCATTGCAAGAAACATTCAAAGACGTTGTCACGTATCGTGATAAACCTCTTTGCGAGCTTCACATAATTTGGAAGTATCTGTACCCATAGTTCACTAGCTTACCAACAGACATCAGGTATGTGTAGTTTCTGCAATAAGTGACCAGTGTCAACATGTAAGATCACAATTTAAATGTTTTAACGTATTTCTGTACTGAAAGGGACCTCGGTGGTCTAACGGTTCCATTCCCTGCGTGGTCGATCTCCGGATTTTCTCGGGGATTTCCCGTTTCCCCCGCCCTTTCATTCCGGCGCTGCTCCATACTCACCTCATGTCACCCTTCACCAGCGCTGAAGACCTCGATGTTTTGCGCTGACCAAAATCTCTTCACTAATTGAAGACTTAGCATTCATAAGGGGCTAAGTGCCAAAAGGTAAGTTTCTAGATAATTTCGAAAATAGTATATTGCGACTAACATATGAACAAGGAATTACCCAAATGCGTTCACATATTTATTACAGTAGGAAAGTAGTAAATAGGAGCAATCGAACAGTAATCAGTACAAAACACTTATGAACATCAATATATATTTTTTTCAATGAACTAAAATGCTTTTATGTTACTCCAACCATCTTCTTGTGCTGATGTACGGCGCGCATGAATATCATAAGGAGATAGCACTTTACGTTTCGACCTAATGTTTTGGCACCTTTCTATGCATCTAAGTCATTTTTGTCGAAAATGGTACTTAGCCCCTTTTGAATGTAAAGTCCTCAATTATGTCACTGAATTTCGAAACCGTAGTATCGCGAAGTAGGGTAGGCTTGCCCTATAATAATAGGTATCTAAACGGTAGGTTTAATATTGTTAATTTTGTTCTGATATATAAATATATATTAGCGACACTGATTTATCGCGTTGTGAGTTGACTGACGTTCTTTTGCTATTGGTGTGTCCCGATATGATGGGCCGCTATTGAATATTATTAGTGAATCAACTTGAAACAACTACATAACCAGTATAGTATAATATAGTACAGTTTATTGTATCCATATCCATAAGATATTTTTGTACAAAGGTATTGGACAGGTAATTAAAATATATATATATATATATATATATATATATATGAAAACGTTATACAAGAACTTATACATAGACCGTTACTTCAATAAGAACATGTTATTTTGGTCTGAATACGACTTTGTCATTTATTGAATATGTTCTTGTGGTGTGAATAGGACTTCGTCATAGATATATCCAGTGTGTGTTGGATTGATGGGGAAGGGTCAGATACGGAAATGCGCAAGATCAATTATTACCCGAAAAAGAGGCAAATTCCAAACAATTATAATCAATTTTCTTTACATAATCTCCTCCTGGACGTGTGAAGCCAAACGCATGTATGAAGGTTATGTTCGGTTGCGCTATCCATGGAGATAGGTATTGTATCCCACAAAAGACTGGAGCTCCGCCTCTTTTCAAGTCGTCCATTGGCTCAGTCAAATGATATACGGCTCTTCACGTAGACACGCTGCCAATAACCATGAAGCAGAGGTGCAGATATGTACGTAAGGCACTGAAACAAACTGGGGCGAAATTATTTTCACGAAAAACAGGGGTCCCTAATTTTACGTCGAGTAAACGTAGAATCATGTTTGAAATTCTCGGGATTTTAACTTGCTCTCATAATATGCAGGTCAGTACAGTAGTAAGATAGTAAGTTGTCTGTTTGGCACAAGAAGGGACTAACTACAGTGCCATGTTGTCATATTGTGCATATAAAATGTCATTGTACGACATTTTCGTCTCCAATTTAGCCCATAACGCGAGTGATGTACTTATTGCGCAATACTGATGTCAAAACAAAAATACCGCCCGGATTCACAAAAAAAAAAACAATACTAGAAAAATGCGTTTGAAATAACTACAATATTTCCATACATAAAATTATAGGGTTGCCGCTTAAGGGTGTTCACGTGGCAACAACGCATAAATATATATTTGTACGACGCAGTGTTAGTTTTATAGACGTTACTTGTGACTACATTTTCCACTCGTGAAACTTTTTTTAACTCTCATAGTCTTCTCATTGCGGCAGGACAAAGTCAGTATTTTCAAGTTACGGGAACATCCTAATAACAAAAACTAACTGACTTCAGGCATGGATCCAGCACTGAGTCCTGGGTGTTGGGACGATGCCTTAAAAAGTAGTAATTATTTGATTACCGCTGTAGGTCGCATAGTAAAAAGGGTAGCAGTAACGCATTGCACGCCAGCTGAGTGGCTTGTACGGAGAGGTGATAATACATTACATACGTCGGTCAACGGCAACCGTATAACTCCTGCCTTACACACAAACAAATCCTATCTAGGAAGGACCCTTAAGGGCGTTCACGTGGCAAAAATTCAAAATTTTATATTTTCTTGGCATATTGTTAGTTTTATAGACATTACTTGTGACTATATTTTCCACTTGTAGAAATTTTTTACCTCTCATAGTTTTCCCATAGCGGCATGTCAAAGTCAGAATTTGCAAGCT
This sequence comes from Medauroidea extradentata, assembly GCA_003012365.1. Lineage (NCBI taxonomy): Eukaryota > Metazoa > Arthropoda > Insecta > Phasmatodea > Phasmatidae > Medauroidea > Medauroidea extradentata. The sequence goes on from PNEQ01074712.1 coordinate 19,681, forward strand.
ACAGGAACATAGGTTTAACAAAAACCAAGTGACTTACTCGAATGAAATAATTTACACTGAAATTAGATATAATAGGCACTATGCTAACAGATTTAAAAACACAGAATGGAATTCCTTTGTACTTTTTAAAAAAATCCGAAAAATACAAAAATTTACCTCATTTGTGGCAATTTTTAAAACTGACAAAATAACTTTGTTGTGTGTTTTTAAATCTTTTAGCATAGTGCCTATTATATCTAGTTTCAGTGTAAATTATTTCATTCGAGTAAGTTACTTGGTTTTTGTTAAATCTATGTTCCTGTAACTTACAAATTCTGACTTTGGCATGCCGCTGTGGGAAAACTATGAGAGCTAAAAAATTTCTACAAGTGGAAAATATAGTCACAAGTAATGTCTATAAAATTAACACTATGCCAAGTAAATATAAAATTTGGAATTATTGCCACGTGAACACCCTTAAGGTGCTCGTCTATTGGCCATATGTTAGTGTGAGTGAGGCACGCCGCCAAGGGCGATGTTGACCGGCTCGTCTGGTGCGATATCGCCTCTACCGCAAGACACTGAAACGGCGTGCAGTGGTATCCTAGATCATTCACCTGACATTTACAGCAATGGCCTCATATTTTTATTGGTGAAAAGTTTTAAGAAAAAGCCCATTGCAAGTTTATAAAGTAGTTTCACACGAATACCGTGGGTGTTTTTTTATAGAGTTATAACATGCTGAAAAAGCTGTTTTTAGTCATTTCGAGGGACTCCGAAATGAATGTCTGATTGACACGATGCTTTGAGTCTACCTTTCTGTCATTGTTCGAAGCGTAGGCCTATTTTCTTTTCGTGCATTAACACAATGGGCACACGTGGAACATTTTTGTAAAAGAAACGTACTTACAAACACACTGCAACGCATTTTAAGCGCATGTTAGACGGTGACCTTAAGGGTCCTCCCTAGATAAGCTGCGCTTATGTGTGTGAGACAGGAGCAGTAAGGTCGCCGTTGACCGACGTATGTAATGTATTATCGCCTCTCTCCGCGCAAGCCACTCAGCTGGCGTACAGTGCTTCACTAGTATCCTTTTTCCTATGGGACTATAGTTAGAGACACTGGAAAATCGCGAAAATATTTAACACAGTCTACAATAAACTGTAGTGTCTCAATCGTGACACGTGCGAACAGTTTTCTGGCAAATCACACACGTTCTGTGTTAAAACTGTACAGTTCTAATTGGGTCTGTTGAAGAGGAACACGGTACTTCATATAAACGATAGCCAATATAAGTGCAAATCTTCAGTGTTATACATAGTATGTTGGAGCCTAGCAAACAATCAACTTTTCCCGCGATTTACCAGTGTGTCTAACTATAGTTGTATTTTTCGAATTCGGTTGTTATTTTTCCAGATACGGCAGTCTAAAAAACCCATTTTTGGCAGTTTTGAGGTGCCCAAAAATGATGTTTCTAATAAATGTGTCGAATTTTTAAGACTATAGCGACATAGTTTGAAGTTCGTGTTCTTTTCGTAGATATACAAATATGATGTGCGTTAAATAGTTTGATAAAATAAAGAATAGCTATAACTTCTCGCGCTCCGAGGTGGCGTTCCTCTATGCGCTAGACGAGGAAGACACGGATTGCACACTTTGCCCCACCCCCTCCGTGTAAAACCCCCTTCCTTGCCCACTCCATGTTCTTCGGCCCGTGAAAGTCATGTTCGCGACCTGTAACCTGTTATCGCAACACCTGCCCAAAACAGGAAGTAAGCACCACCATCTATGCCTGCACTTTCTCGTCAATGCTGCATTTCTCTACCGGGGGGGGGGGGGTAAATCCCTTTCCAAGCCTTAGGCCCGTCTTCGTAATTCTTTATACTTCATTTGTACATCTTGATTTTGTATGTATGACCGGTAATTATTGCAACCTTTATAAGAAATTGTTGGGAAGTTCAGGATGTATCAGTACAGAGGTTACAAACTTTTAGGAAAGATAGAGTACACCCAGACGATGGGAAATCACTAGGGCCCTGAAAAATTTGCGTTTTATTCCCGACACAAGCTATAATTCCAGCAACTGCACGTTCGTGTCACTTTCGCTATCGGCCCTCGACTTATTTGACACCTTCTGGAAGTAGCTGAGCCAATAACAAAAATGTAACTAATCACATGGCCATTGTACCATGGAAGCGAGCAGGTAAAGAGCAGCTGCTGTCTGCTTGAGAAAACATACATTCTTGGAGGCTAGCCTACAGCTCAGTGAACCTGCGAATTGTTCCGGGCTCTAGAAATCACATACACTGTAAAAAACTTCCTAGAATATTTAGGAAGTAATTAATAGAGACCGGAAAAATTCGCTGGTTCACTGAGCTGTAGGCTAGCCTCCAAGAATATATGTGTATTCAAGCAGACTGCAGCTGTTGATTAGCTGCTCGCTGACAATGTGAAATGCGCCTGTATTCAGTTATGGTTTTATTATTGGCTCAGCTACTTCCAGGAAGTGTAGAGTAAGTTAACGGCTAATTGTGATCGTAATACAGACCTATAGTTGCTGGAATTCTAGCTTGCGCCTAAAAGAAAACGCGAATTTTTCAGGTCTCTAGTAATTAACCTAAACGCTGTATGGGACAGTTACCATACTTCCGCCTTGTAAATATACAAACTTTTACACTTGTTACAATACAAGTCTGGTAACTTCAGTATACATTGGACTGTTTTATAAATAGTTTAGGAATGCTACCATGGATGTCTGGGAAGCAATTCTACCATACCTACTTTCTTAGCGCTCCTATACGCACATGTGGTAAATTTACAAACTACATTTTTAGAGTGTTACAATGCTTGGTCGGAAACACTTTCCTGCGACACAAAACACAAGAAAGAAAGGACACAAACAAGAGGAGAAAATATGTTTATTGTTCTTAATACAACAAAAAACTAAGATAAAAGATCATAAAGAGACATCGATCGTCATCACCAGACAAACACTTCCCAGCATTTTTGCTGTAATAAGAATAATACACATGTTTTCATCTCTTCGTGTAATTTCTGTCTTGTGTTTTGTGTCGTCACAACGGCGCCAGGAAAGTGTTCCCACCATGCATAGCTATGTGATTTACCTTCGTCTGGATGTAATCTATCTCTCCTGAAAGTTTGTGACCGCTGTACTTATGCATCCTGTATACATACATATACAGTAATATAACTAACATGTTTATTTACAATTAAGTTTATGGGTGAATATAATTTTGTATATTTGCTTTATCAAAAATACTTTATGAACGTAAGCTTATTTCTATGGCCACGTACTCTACGCGAAAGTAATTTTGCCCTAGTTGGTTTCATTTCATTATGCGCACATCTGCAGCTCAATTTCACGGTCATTGGCGTAGTGTTTTTGTGCAGAGTTGTTCATTAGACTGTGCCAATCTGTACATGGATAACTGCGACACGACACGTCTGTGATTTGCGGGTTTAACCTCCAGACGTTGCATGTTAAGGCATCCAATTACTGACCACAAAGCAGAGATGCAGGTGCGCAGGTTATTCCTATATGTTCCCGTAACTTGCAAATCCTGAATTTGACAAGACGCTATGGGAAAACTCTGAGAGCTAAAAATTATTACAAGGGGAACTGTAGTCACTGCTGTGCAAATATAAAAATATTATTTTTTCCACGTGAACATCCTTAAGGCCTTTGTCTACAACATTTTTTTACCGTTACGTTTTTTTATTATATTTGTGCCAGGTATATTCGTAGGCATAAACTGTGACTAAAATATACTCTTACGAAATTTTTTATGACAGTTTATACGTGTCAAAACAATATTTTTGCATGTCACGGTTTTAAGTTGGTAGGGCACTAAAACCAACTGACATCAAACTGAGATAATTCACACGGAATACCAATGTTGTATGCTACAAGGTCTCGTATATAAAACTACAAAATAAAATTTTTTGTGTTAAAAATAATGCTCAAATTTGAAGTTAAAATTTGAAATTTTCAAGATTTTGTTTTAAAAATACAAAAATATTTTATTATGTTATTTTATATGAGGGACCTTGTAAGCAACAACATCTTTATTCAGTGCCAGTTATTCCAGTTTGGTAAGTCGGTTGGTATTAGTGTCGTAGTTAATACCGTGAAATTCAACAATTTAATTTTGGCAAACCATTATGCCAAAACTATGATAAGTAAAGTTTCATAATAGTTCAATCTGGTCACAATATATGTCTACAAAAGAAAATTATATATCTGGTTTAAACATAAAAATAAAAACGTTACTATGAAAATTGCTGCTTTTACGAAAATCCTAGACGAGGGCAGGTATCGAAAAACTATTGAACAGTTTTGTTAAATACCGCGTGTACTATGTTAGCAAATTTTTTCAAGACAAAATACAGAATGGTGTCAGGTCATTATGCAGTTAAAGAAACTAATATTAATAAACAAAATAGCCCGATATATATATATATATACATGCCCGATATATATATATATATATATATATATGTGTGTGTGTGTGTGTGTGTGTGTGTGTTTGTGTGTGTTTTGAAAAATGTATTGTACACAGTAAAACCAAATTTGAACAAAACTGTGCGACAGTTTTTCGACGTCTTCCGCTTGTTTATAAATAAAAAAAAAATTGTCGTATAAGTGATAGGTATGATAGACCATACATAGCCTTAACATGCCTGTACGTGATAACGGAATTTAAAAGTGCTCTTAAATATTGCAGGACGGAGATTGTAAAACCTCGTTCCGAGTATGCTTTTCTTTGCGTTCCCACCGAGCGAAGTGGCGCAACGGTAGTACATTAATTTTATATTCGGAAGGACCCAGGTTGGAATCCCTGCTACGGCCTTATTTCGGTTTTCCACATTTTCCCGAAATCGCCTTGGGGGAATGCTGGTATGGTTCCTTAAGGGTGTTCAAGTAGGAAAAAATTCATAATTTTGTATTTGTATAAAATAGTGTTAGTTTTGTAGACATTAGTTAAGAGTACATTAACCTCTAACGAAAAAAAATTAGCTCAGCCAGTTTTCCCGAAATGTCACTTCAAAGTCAAAATTTGCGTATTTTTACTTCATACAAAACTTCGAAACCAGTAAATATAATGAAATGGAAAAAATCACATCAAAACTGCACGTCACCGTCTACGGCTTGAAGCATATACAAACCCATTATAAAATACTTTTGTGTTTAAAATAAATTCCTAAAAGTACCAGAAAAATTTCAAATTTTGAAATTTTTTATTTTACACAAACCTTTTTTGTAACGGGTCTTATATGCTACAAGTCATAGACAGTAACACGTAGTTTTGATGTGATTTTTTCCATTTCATTATGTTAACTGGTTTTCAAGTTTTGTATGAAGTAAAAATATGCAAAATTTGATTTTGAAGTGCCATTACGGGAAAACTAGATGAGCTATTTTTTCCCCGTTAGAAGTATGTGTACTCTCAAGTAATGTGTACAAAACTAACACTATTTCATACAAATATAAAAATATGTTTTTTCCCCACTTGAACAACCTTAAGAGGGCGTGGTACATAATTCAACACTAAAAGCGTTAATCTATAACTGTAGCAATCCTAGACAATAGTTTTAGCCAACGTTTTAAACAAAATTGTTTCCAGTGTTACGAACTTCTGAGGCACAATCTCTGACGCCGGAACCTCGTGCATTTAACTGCGGCGCAAGAGATCACGCGTAACAGATTAGTAATTCTGGAAAAAATGTTTACTCATAAAGTTGGCAAATATCATTATCTAGGGTTTTCATTGAGTATTTTATTCATATCGGCTTCGAAAAAAGCGTAGAAATCAGTTGATGTTTTCAACATTTATTTATCTACCACGCACTCTTAAGGCCTCGATCTTTAGTTTTACAGTGGTTTCGGAAATATTATTTTTCAACGCAAATTAATAAACATATCAAAAATTCACTGTCGCAGTTTTAACACGTATATATCATCGTTCATATCTGAATTTTTCTGTAGAAGTATACCTAGCGGTTTTTTTAAATTTTGGCAGAAATGGGATAATAAACCGGATGCAGTTACTACAGCAGTAATTGAATAAATAAATCGAAGATGGCGGTAGATGTTTCACTTTTCATTACATTACACGTTCTCTTATAGTTTATCTATGTGAATATTTTCTGCGGTACATTCAAAGTGTTACTTTTGTCTTTTATCAGTGTGCAATGTAAAATTATAATTTTAATTATAAACACATGTCTGTGAATGTATAGAACTTAATGCTACTACTTATAATATGGTAGATATTCGATGTGTTGTAGCATAGTGTGGTAAATATTAATTATTAATATTGTGTGCATTATGTTTATAGTGTATATTTTTTGTGAACTTTGACAATTGTCAGTAGCATGTACACGCTCAAATGAAATATAAAAAATCACATCACGGAAATTGTATATTATGTTTCATATAAGTTTGGATAAATTCGACAGCAACTTATGGGCAATAATTTTTTAGTATTTTGTGATTTGTTGCACAATACAAGACATTTTATCTTTAAAATGAACCTGAGATGTCCATTTCAGCATTTGTACTGCAAAGATTGTCTTGTGTAGTGACATAAATAACAGAATATTACAAATTATTGCCCATAAGTTGCTGTCAGATTTATCCAAACTTATATGAAATGGAGTATATTGAATATTGCACATAGCAGAACGTATGAGTCATATACAGTATAACTATATAACTATGTTTATTAATGTTTATAGTTCATGAGATACATGTGGTACGTTGAATGTCGTTGATAAAACAGCCTTACGCATTACAACAAAAGGACAGATTTTTTTCCTTGCAAGAAGTATTCGAAAATTGCTTGCACCAATGTGAGAGCAGGATGTGGAATTTATAAAGGTCAGAATAAATGGCTGGGGGAAGTGTAAGATAGAAAAAGTAGCTGTCCTAGTGCTAATGGCTGGAGTGAAGGAAGTAGAAGTTCCTGTCGGAAACACGTGATGTGTGAAACACGCTGCCTGTCTGCCGCGAGGATACGCGATCCGCTAAGCTTTACTGTCACGAAAGTTGCCTATAGCATCAGGCGCAGTGCGTGCTGTAACAAATACATTTGAAGACTGTTAGAACAGTAAGTTTACACTAATCGACGGAATGATAAGAGGATATGCTTACTATACTATTATCAACTTTGAAGCGGACAGTGAGAGCCGCTAACATTATTGCTTATAGAGTTTGGAATGTAGGCCTACCAGAGTGTCTGGGTATATATAAGTGGTTCAGAACAAAGTCAGCACTTTCCTAACCCTAGTTTTTTTTTTTTTCCTTTCAGACAGTTTCCAGTTTCCTGCTACTTCTTAAAGTAAACAAAACCATGTCAGTAACATTCAGAATGTACAGATTGTGCCGTACTCAAAAGTAGGACTGTGGAGTCGGTAACCAGAGCTATCGACTTCGACTCCAACTCCGACTCCACTAAGACAAGATTCGTTAACATTGCGAGACAAGCGGATTGTGTAATGTTTATCATCAAAACATATTTCTTTATCACGGAGTGAATAGAAGCTTGTAAATGTACTTTATAACCTCTTTAATTTTTTGCATAGTAACTACCTTCCACATACTCAGAAATTAACACTCGAACAGTGCTCTAAATGACTACTGCGATTTCTTTAAGAATTGTATAGTATTAATTTTAGTTAACATTTACCTAAGCTTGTTTAAATATGCACTTCTTAAATTTCAGCACTAGGATTTAAACATAAACTGTAAAAATTTAAATGTAAAATTTCTTAGCCAAGTCAAATCTGGAGTCTTAGTTGTTACATTATAATCGAATCCTACTCCACACAAAATTTGCCAAAACTTCGACTCCACACTAAATTTGTCAAAACTACTCCTAGTCCACTCAAAATTTGTCAAAACTCCGACACATTAACTCCGGCTCCAACCCCACAGCTCTGCTCAAAAGTTAACAAATGAGATCAAAACAAAGAACGTTTCAAAGTTATTTTTCTAGACCAAGTTGTGTCGAAATGTGGTCACTTTATCGCCAATGACCTATATCACACCTTGAACTGCAGATAATACTACTTGGCGCCCAATGGCATCTGTTTTCTCCGGAGGATGACATTAGATAAGACCCTGCAATGTTAATACATAAGTGGATATTCCATCCAGTGTTAACTGTATTAATGTTCACCTTAGTTTTTTTTTTCTTGCTCTGGGTAAGGTTAATCCTACTACAGGTTAGGAAGAAAATGTGTTCTCTTACGGGATAATTTGGTACAGGGAAAAATTCTGCCGCTAGTTTCGCTGATATCTAAGGGACCAGAATATTTCGAATCCGTTGTAACAGTTAATTTAAATAGGCTTGGAAATTACTGAAGTAATTTAACTTAATTTTTCAAGTGAAAAGTGTAAATTATCAACTTATGAGTGACTGGTATATAATTCAGCACTAAAAGCATCAGTTTAGAATTGTAGATTTCTCGAAGCCAATTTGAGAAAGAAAAGAAAAAAAACAGCAATCCCAGACCACGGCCGTAGAAGAACAGGCCTGGACACTCGCCTGGAAACTTAACCCCCTTGTTGTTTGGCTGCTGTTCACCAAGTTACCGATATCGCTATACATTTTTGGCGCTGTAATCCGGGCGGTCGAGCTCAAGCTCCGCCCACTTCCCTCCCACTACGATAAACAATTTATCAAAACGTATTTTTTATCAATTTATGAAATACTTTCTTCGCTCACAATTTCAAATCATGGCTCCAGAAACCCTTATGTACTTTATAATGTTAAATATGGAAAAAAAAGTGGGCGGAGTTTGAGTCTGACCGCCCGGATTAAGCGCCAAAAAATACGACACATTGATAGATAGGCGAGTGTCCAGACCTGTTCTTCTACGACCGTGTCCCAGAACAATAGTTTTTGCCAATTTTCTGAGCAAAAATTTGTCTCGTTTAACATATATGTGAAGAATAATCTCTGACGTCGTAATCTCGTACATTTAATTGCGGAACAAGAGATCACGCTTAACAAATGCGTCATTCTGGGTAAATGTTTGCTCGTAAAGTTGGCAAATATAATTATCAAGTATTGTTGTTTGTAGTTTTTCCATATTGACTTAAAAAATGTGTAGCTCTCGATTGTAGAAGCCAGCGCTTATGTATCTACCACGCCCTCTTCATGTATCTTAAAATTCAGGCAATATCTATGATTGGTCAGTTAGCACTCATTAGCGATATCAGCGCTCAAGCGGCAGAAATTTTCCCTGTGACAAACTTTTAATATTGATATTTCTAACCTGTTGTAGAATTAACCTTACTCTGTATGGCATGTTTAAAGAACGCGTGTATGCAACCAAGCCATAATACATTCATGATGTGCGAGAAAGAATTACTGATGTTGTTTCGACTATACCGAACAAAGTGTTCAGTCGAACTATGCAGAACATATGGCAATGATTCGAAATATGCGTAGACAACAATGGTGAACAATTGGATAAGTTTCATAGCAAACATTTCATTTAGTATTGTGCTTGTTGCCATTTCTATGCAACACTCGTATAAGTATTTTTTTCACCTCTTAATATAGGTGTTATTTTTATACTCTTTAAACCTCTCATAAAGTTATTTATGAATCATTCTATATTTACTGAACGTCTTACACACTATACATGAATGCAAACATACGAATACTAGGTACTGAACAGCGACATTTTTATCGAAAACTGTACTTTTTTTTTAATATGTCACGCGTACTTACCTGTATCTCGGCAAACAGTTTCGGTTTCGCCTGCTAGATGATTTAACTTACATCACTGAAAAAAATTTTTGAATTGGGCGAAGAATTATATTTCTGTTTACGTGAGCTAACAAAGTATATTGTAATCAGAAAAAAATACCAAAAGCAATACTTTTGATTTTGTTGGCCCAGAAAAATAATGGAATTTGTTAGCTACGCCGGTCAATAAAATATATGGATGATGTAAATGTAATAATTTGTTTGGAAGTACACAGTAAAATACATTTTGCTGGGCCAACCATATCGTAATGTTTGTGAACGTCGTAGTTGGTACTCACACCTCGAAAGTTATATTACCATTTGTGTGAAAATTAGTATTACAGTTACATCAGTGTAGGTGTATTTAATGATGCTTTATTCGTGTACAACAGTCTCTACAAAAAAAATTTTTGACGTACAATTTGTTAATCTACATCTGCGTAAATGTTATGCATTTTACGAGCCATGTATCCATTAGAATATTCACTGTCAGTCGTGGCCAAGGTTGCTATACACATTGCTGTAGATCTCAGGATCGATTCCCGTGCTACCTTAGAATTTATTATTTTTTTTTGTTCGTCACCAAAACCTGTGCACAACCAAATAAATGTTTTGTTGTATTTACTGAATATTACACTTGGGCAACAAAAAATATGAGCAACAAAGTAATTTTGTCTCACCTTCAAAAATATTTATTTTCCCACTATACATACAAATTATATGTAGAGATGATGGTTAGAGAAGGTGGTTTATCGCGGGAAAAGTTGACTGTCTGCTAGGCTTCAATGTAATGTATTCATTTCCGACGCTTTTATTTAGGTACTGGCGAGTCCCTATTTGACTGGGCCAATGGTAATTCTTGTGCGCTACGACTGGACGTCTGTGATTCGTCTGTAAACAACTAGACTGTGCTACGTAACCACCGGCCAATAATACATGACGCAGGACGCTACAATGATTTGCAGACTATGTTGGCAGAAAACATTCTCGCGATTTTTTACCGTCTCTAATGATGGTTTATCGTGGCAAAACTTGGGCTGTTAGCGTGGTTTCAACGTACGTTCAGCTTATCAAAATATTAATGGCTTTCGCTTTTACTTGGAGCTGTTGCCCTATTCGACTCAGCCAATAAGAATCTCGCTATTTTAATATTTGATGCCTGTTATTGGTCTTCAGACAGCTACGTTGTGTCTGACGTATATCACCCAATCATGCATGTTTCAAGAAACTGCAGCGTTTTGAAGGCTATGCTGGTACAAAACATTGTCGTAATGTACCATCGTTAGAGGTACGTTAATTTCGCGGATTCATCTGGGAGTAGCCTAGGTTTCTCAGTACTGTATACGCTCTGGATACAGGTGATTACTCATTGGCGTACAACATTACAAGCGATAGCTCTATGAATGTTTTCCTTATTTACTACTGGCTTGCAGTAGTCAAATGCGTATCGTGACAGCCGCCAGCTAATCACACACGTGATTATGAAGTATATATTTTTGGTGTTCAACCTGACCTGGAATGTATTTGCGAAATTGACGTACCTCTAACCATCGTGTCTAATTATTTGGTTCCGCAAAAAAGAATTTGTTTGACCTGGCAAAACATTTCCGACAGTATTGAAGTTTTTCTTTTATTTTCCTGCGTCAGCATGTTTCGGGTATGATTTTAGAACAGAATTGAAACAAAATATGTGAATTTCGTCTTTATTTTTTTTTTCATTTCGATAGTAAGAAAATTATTTTATTTGTATTTTCTTATTTCAATATGTTTACTTTAACTATGTTTTGAACTTCATGTGGTTGACAATGGCTTTATGAAGCTAGTGCACGTGTTTTGAAAGCGATAATTGGAAAAATTCGTTCTTGAAGCTGTAGTGAAAAATTAAGCATCGTGTTGAATTTAAGTGATTAAACACTTTTTTTTGTACTGAGCAATTTGAGCCTACCAAGAACATGACAACAAAATAACAAAACAAACGATCAGGATTTTACTGTAGTCAACATGTACGCACATAAAAAAAAACAATAACTTTTATAAGGAATTTCATTGAAACCTCGTTAATATATACGAACCCTGTGACACTCTAAAAAAATTTCTTTATCACGACACAAATGTTGTCTGAGTACAAGCCACTGCTTGCCGCAAATGAAACTTTAGTTCAAAGTGTAAAGTAAAATTAACAGAAAAAAATTGTGGTACTTTTAAAGTAGGCAGGCGCAGTTTTTTTTTGGTAGACTTAGTTGTAGCTTTTTAAAAAACAAGCTTTATGATAAAAAATCAAATCCGCAAAGAAAATAAAATAATGTATTTTAATTTATAAATTTCACAAAATAAATTACTTGTGGAAAAAACTACTTTACGATGTCTCATATCCAAACAAACTTTGTATTTTAGCAACAGCGTTAGTAGTAAGATTTAGCCGGTTCTGGGACATGGAGCCGGTGTGAGGAGCCCGACCGAGTGAGGAGCCCCTCCGCCATGTTGTGACGTCACGGCCCCGGCCGCCATGTTGGATGACCTTGACCTTTAACCTTGACCCTGACCTTGACCTTGAGTGTCAAATTACCAAAATTTTCCAAAATTTCAAAAATTTCAAAAAAA
>PNEQ01074713.1:0-32043 GCA_003012365.1 Medauroidea extradentata
AAATAAAGATACACCCAAATAGTCTGCAAGATGAAAGAAATGAAATAAATAACTACTTAGCCCTACAAAACCTGACAAATAACATTGACCACTCACAACCACTGAAAGTTCCAACATTTTAAATATTCTGACTATTGTCCACGATTTCAGCAGGCCCTAATATTCCACAGCAGCTTTGCCTAGATGAAATAGGTACTGTGGGTACTGTTTTAATATCACATACATGCACACACATTATTTTTGTATTTGTCCTTTTTAAAAATTCGGTTTTGCTACCGTCCCATAGCAAGCCACAGTACATGAGCCATCGTTTCAACTCTCCAACTAACAGATCGTCTACATTTATACAGACAAACGAGGCTCCAGGAACATTATTTGGCCTGAGACTTATCAAACACCGCCGAATCCATGATTTATATAAGTTATTTTCTGACTATTTAAAGAAAATAAATCGTCCGCCCATTCAAACGCAGCAGTCTGTCGCGATTGTTTGTACTTTGACAGCTGATTCTACCCATGATTCAATGTGCGAATGCTCCGGGCCAAGCCATCTATTCCATCCTCTCTGATACCAACGTTGGAACACCATTTAATAACTTCAAGGCCGTGCTAGAATCGCCGTAAGAAATAACCGTAAAAACTGAACACACACTTTTGTGTGATGCATGCTACAACACACCGTTACCGCTGCCTAGCCGCCGTAAGACCGTAAGAGGGATAGAAACCTGTCAATTTCTTACGGTGCGGTTATGTATTTCTGTACGGCTATTTTACGGTTAATGTAGCGCGGGCTACAGACGTTTCAGAATTACCGTGTTAATAACATAATTTTCGTTGTTATATCGAACTTTTCAACATACTTAATAAAATTCATTAATCATTAGCATGCGTTAGTGCAATCAAATAATTTTATTTCTTTATAATTTCGTTGTAACAATTTTTTTTTACTTTCCGTTGCATAAGTTGTTTGCCTGAGGAGGGTGCATTGGCAATCTTCAGTTCAGGATTTTTTTTATCTATTCTAGTTACGAGTTATTTGTTCGCAGTTTGTGTCAGATTTAGATGATTTTAAGAAAATTTTGGGTCTCTAATAATGTAGAAATGTTACGTGATTTAGTATGGAGACATGATTTTCACGAAAATATATTTGCACAAGCGTGATTTGACTTGTTTATTGTATATATTATAAAATTAACAACGTTTTGAATTAGACAATGTATTGTATATTTTAACTCCTATGTATGATGCATTTCTTTTTATCAAATAAACGTGTACGATTATAGTTCCATCTTAGATTATCGTATGCGTTTCATTACGAACATTTCCAACTAAATATTTCCGGCAAATAATATTCCAAGTCCAACAACGACCAAATGTGTAAAATTAAACAAAAATGAAGAAGTACAGTAAAAGATTAAAATTCAGAGATTAAAACTCTGCATGGGTGAGCCTTTGGGAATTCTTGAACAAGACACCAAGTGTTGTGCCTCGAGCTAGGACGGTTTATTTTACCCAATTCTCCTTGCACGGGTTGAACAACAACGTGTTCCACGCGGCTTGTTTGACCTTGAGAGATAAAAATAGAGCGTGCCCCATGTGTTGATCATCTCACACAGGCCTACCTTGTTCGCGAAATTCCAGGAATATACTCTAGATTGCCAGGATCAAGTTTGTCGTTGCTAGATATTTTATTGCACGTTTCCTTGTGCTGCGTCGAGTGTTTCATTCAAGAGTTAGTAAACAAACCCTGAGCTCGTACAGTCTGCGCGTGGTTGAGAAATCAATATAGGTAAACCTCAGCAGAGATGCCTTCGACAGTAATTAAACTAAGTTTAGACAACTTCATACTTTGACGGATAAATGATTTGCAAAATTCGCGTTATTTTTCCGACAGCAGAATAGACTGCAATCTCGTTCATATATGCCATCTCATATGAAAAAAGTGTATCCGGGCCAGATCTGGCTAGATCTGAAATTGGTCAGATCTGGCATCAGGGATAGGCAAATATACACTAATTCATATCTGGTCTAGATCAGTCCCAGATCTGGCCAATTTCAGATATAAGCTTTTCCCATGAGGGATTGTCTCACAGTTCCCTGGTCTGCCGTGGTGAGAGCTTCTAACAATAATTCAATATTCTGCAGTTACGGTTTATGGTTAAGAACCCCTGTTTTTCGCGAAAATAATTTTGCCCCAGTTTTGTTTCAGTGCCTTACGTGCACATCTGCAGTTCTGCTTCATGGTTATTAGCAGCGTGTCTATGAGAAGAGCCGTAGCTCATTTGACTGAGCCAATTACAATAACTTTCCTGCAACACCACACGTCTGTGATTTGCAGGTAGAATGTCAAGGCTCGTGACAGTTTGACCATTGTTTTATTTTAATAAGAAAATACGTGGAACTATATAGCGTAATTGCGCTGCTAACCATACAAGTAGCATGGAATATAAGAGTTAATATTGAATTATTATGCAGTAACGGCTAGTGATCTTTTTCAAATGTTAATTTTTTAGTGCTCACTTTATCCCGAACGACATATATTAAAGTTGCTTTTTTGTATTAAAATGTGGTAGGGAATTGTAAGTATCTGAAAAGATTAAAGTAACTAAGGTACTCAATTTATCCAGAACCACCTATAGTAAACGTATTAACCTGGAGAAATAATTCGTCAGACTTACTTACTAATAAATACAGTCTGGGAGTTGGTTTAAAAAGACAATCATTTCTGTGCACTGATTTTGTTAGGTTGCGAATTTTTGTTTAGCTTCGCCGAAATATACATTTTTTTCAGGAAGTCTTCCATGCAAAATTATTTTGTTGTAACTACAAAACAAATTTGTGGTAGCCACAATATTTTAATGGTGTCAATAAGATTTATTGTGGTAACCACAAAATAAATTTCCCACAAAATATTTTGTAGCTACCACAAAACATTTTTTCCGTGTTATTTCATTCTTTGTGTCTGTTCTATGTACGATATTGCACAAAAATATCGCAAAAGTCATACAAGATACAATATAGTGGCTAAATGATATGAGATATAAAGCACGTGTGTACAGTTAGAAAACAGTAGGGCATATTCTTCTTGTTAGTTGGGGCTCATGCTTCAAGTAAGAGTTTCTTTATCTGTGGCCCAATAGTTGAAGAATTGAACGTGTACAGGGTTTTGTCACCTAATGTCTTCGAGAATGAGTCTGTGAAACTTCCATATCTCTACAAATATCGCAGCAGGGCTTATGACGGGCGGCGCCGAGTTAGTTCACGGATAGGTTGCAAACAAGTGTCTGGTAGTAAAACAGGGTGGACCCTCCACATTGATGTGTGGGTGGGTGGGCGAAGATTACTTAGATACAAGGGGCGCTCTCGTTAGTATAGTATGTCTCTTTTTCACAGTTGTATTTGCAACCTTTTTACAGCTGTTTAAATGGAATAAAGCAATGCGTCCCTGTACCACAGGCGATTTCTGAACAAACTAAGCTGACTGGCAAACTGTGCAGTATATCAAAATGAAAAGTATTTTCATGTATCTCTGTGCATACATGGCAATCTTAAGAACTGTCAAAAACTAATAAATATTACCTAAGATTTATATATTGCACAGTCAGCCGAGTGCACTTTTGTACAAACGAAATGAGACAGAGGCAAAAGCAGTTTTTACATGGAAACTGCTTTAAAATAAATGCAAAGATAAGTTTCAAAAATGGAATCCTTTCGTGAGACAGACTATACGTTGTGTTCCTACGCGCGCGTTTGAAGATAGACATTCAGTTTTATAGGCCATGTTTCCGTTTCGCGATATATAGAGGCAATGATTTTTGGTGTAAAGAATTATGCAACATTTTGTTTCAATGCCTCACGTTCACACCTGCAGCTGTGGCACGTAGATATTGGCAACGTGCATTCGTGTAGAGACGTCACTCATTTGACTGGGCCAATGAGAATATCGTCACTGCGATACCACCTGTCTGTGATTTGCGGGTAGATACCAAATATGTCGAGAGTTATAAACAGCCAATCATCTTGCCATGAAGCAGAGCTGCAGATGTGCACGCGAGGCACTGGAACAAAATGTTGCATAATTCTTTTCATCAAAGATCATTGCCTCGAGCACTATGACTAAGGTTGCATTTAGTTGCTTCCCTGTTGTTGCCTCAGCGACCTCAAGTATGTGTCAGATAAGTCAAGTGACAATTGCTGAGGTGATACGATGTCACAGTTGTTTGAGTTCTAGTTTGCGCCCAAAATAAAACGCGAGTGTCTACACTGTAAAAAACTTCCTAACGTTTTACCACACTTCCGTCTTGCAAATATGTAAACTTTTACACTTGTTACAATGCAAGTCTGGTAACTTAAGTATGCAATTGACTGTTTTATAAAAACGTTTAGGAGTGCTACCATGGATGTCTGGAAGACAATTCTACCATACCTACTTTCTTAGCGCTCCTATACGCACGTGTAGCAAAATTGCAAAACAATTTTTAGAGTGTAATGTCCCTAGCGCAGTGTGTGCAAGGAATTGTGGGAGGAAGTCACGGATGCCTGTGTGTGTCATCCTGGGAACATATGTCAGAAACGACGCAAGAACAACACGGCAGGACGGGAGGTCGGGCGATGTTTGGCTAGACGCAGAGCATCTGTGTGGGCGACTGTCTATAGTTAGCTGTTGAGGCTTGCAGAAGTGAGAAGATATTCCTGGCCGAGTTGTGCTCGCTTCTTGGAAATACCCGCCTTTATACCCGGCCAGCTAAGTGGCCATTCGTGACGAGAGATTTATATTCGAGCCGCTGCTGGTTAGCCTCGCATGTTTCCAACGAACCTGCATTGACGTGGCGTGTCTTGAATGCAAGCATAGACTATATAGCGACACAGACGTGAAATGACGTGACGGCTCATTTGATACTGCATGTTTCCTATTGGCCTGACTGCCGGCTAGCAGGGCAGCCGCCGTACTCTGATTGGCGGTAGACTTTTCTGCCATGTTACTAGCCAGCAAAGCCATTTTGCTGACGTGTGTGACTGAGTTCACTTCTGTATTCCTAACTATTCTTTGACACAAGCGTACGACATTTTGTAGAGTTATGAGCTCGTAGCGAAAAGATTTTGTTCCATTTGGTTTCAATTCCTTGTGTATGCATCTGCCTATCAGCTTCCTGGTCAGTGATTGGACGTTGTAACTCTCATTGGCCTTGAGGTTCTACTGGCCAGTCACATATGGAGTCACAACAACCCTCATCTGATTGGTGCAATCAATTGAGGGACGTTTCTGAACAAAGACACGCTGGCTCTAACTACTGGATCAGTACAATTTGTGATTCCTTCATAAACAACTACGCTCTAAAAAAATAGTTTATAAATTTGCCACACATGCGTATAGGAGCGCTAAGGAAGTTGGGTTGGTAGAATTGTTTCCCAGACACTCGTAAACTTTTTTTTTATAAAACAGTCAAATATATACTAAAGTTACCAGACTTATATTGTAACAAGACCCCATACTGCGTTTATGTCAATTACTTCCTAAATATTTTGGGAAATTTTTTAACAGTGATACATAACAATCCTTGAATCAGTAGAGACGGGAAAAATTCGCGAGTTCACTGGTAGGTTAGCCTCCAAGAATATATGTGCACTCAAGTACACAGTATCTTCTCATTAGCTACTGGCTGACGTAGTGACATCGGCATGTGTTTGGTTACGTTTCTATTATTGGCTCAGCGACTTTAACAATATGTCAAATAAGTCAAGTACCAATTGCAAAAGTAACAAGAAAGTACAGTTGCTGGAATTATAGCCTGTGTCTAAAAGAAAACGCGAATTTTTCAGGTCCCTATCAATCAATGTTTAGGAAGCTACACTGTTTTGTAAAATACGGTGGCGCGAACTTTCCTGCGATTTTTCACTGTCTCTAACAAAAACTACCTTAGCAATTTTTCTTTTCAGCTGTTATTATTTCTAGTACTGGTTAAGGGAATTTTCTTTGCTGCATAACGTTTGCTGCTTCAGGTTTCCGGGTGAAAATTACTGTCTCCGAGTATTTGTTTTCCTTTGTTACGTTTCTGGCAAATTTCGAAGCGTCTCGTCATACGTGGCGTTTCGTTTATATGTTCCTAGTAGTCTTTGTTCCTAATAACCTTATTTTCACATTACTATCTAAATAAAATTCCACTTTCAGCATCGTTCGTAGAACTGCGAAGATAAAGTCGAGTAACGTTGTAGATAAGAGTTCCACAACTCTGATCCTCGGTGCTGCTTCCTCTTATATCTCCCTCTATTCTAATAACAGTACCAAAGTGTTATACATAGGGAAAGGGAAAGTTTGCTAGTTCTGTAACTAGCACGCTATAATCCATTGTTCTATGCTCGACCAATTTGTCCACTAGCTGCTACTCACTGGAACAACAGACAGTTAACGAATATAGGCTACTGGCCTTGAGTATACATAGGACATTGGATTCTAGCATGCAGATCATTGCACTCTCAAAATATCCCATGACTAACGTATAACACTCGTCTGTCTGGCATTCAGGAGGGCCTGTGTTCGATTCTCGTTCCTCCAGCCAGCCTTATTTCAGTTGGACAGTGTTTACAGAACTTCTCCAAGTGAATAATGGAATGGTACCTTCATATATACCTTGGCATATTCCCTTGGAGTAACTGTATCAAGACCAAGAAGCGGTTCCTGGGCACCTGAAATACTTGCCAAAATTAGCCCTATTTCTTGCCAGCAGACAGCTGTACATTTGTTCGGCGTCTCCCATTGGCCAAAAATGTTGTGGTCTGCCGCAGAGAATGCATGTGCCCAGTAATGAACAGTTCCATGTTATAATGACAACCTCGTTTAAAGTAGTCACACATGTAACTGACATCACTTACAATCTACTGGTCAATGTAATCACAGCTTGTACTCTGCTATATACAAGCCAGTGAAGTCTCGCCTGTCACCTAGTATTAACGTGAAGTATGGAGGTCCCTATTACTACATAAGTGTATTAAAAAGTGAAAATATTTTAGCATTTATAGGTCTACAGTTTAAACGCACAAATGTCAGAACATTTATTTGGTTACAATGTTTCGTTAAAATTTTTGGTCTCTCATAAATGACAGTCCTTTCATTTATGTGTTTATAAAGATCCAATTACGGTAAAACGACAGTATAACATTTTCCAAGACGTGTGTAAAGAAAAGTGTTATATGCAGAAAAACTTTATAGTTCGGTACCTGTGAAATTCGAATTATTATTAGAGACTAACCAGAATTCGATGGTCTGTACCACGGTCTTAGAATTACAGGTCTGGACACTCGCCTATCTAACAATGCTATTGAGTTGACCCCGTTATGACTGAAAGCACCACTGGTAATGAAGTGTTGTTATAACATTGCAATATAGCGTCGTACTAGCAGTTCTCCTAGAAGCTCCTACACGAGTTTGCTCCTTGTAGATCTATTTGCGCAATGTTAAAACAACCCCAGAGTGCCAGTGGCGCCAATCAGTCATAACAGGGTCAATTTTCAACTCCAGTGTCCAGACCTGTTCCTCTATGGCCGTGGTCTGTACATACCAGAACACAATCTGTGATTCTGTTGGCCATGAATCTCTATTAGATGTTTACTGTGTTTTTTTTACAGAAGGTTGCTAACTATACCGTGAAACTTTTAAATTGGAGGAAACATTTTTTTTTGTAACCCAAGGCATTCTTGGTAAATGGGAGACGTCAAACGAATGTTTGGAGTCTACTCTGCTGCCAAACAGTAACGTGAATTTCGCATGTTCCTACTTACAGAAACATGATGGGACTAAAGGAGTAGAAAAATATATGATATGTAGGAATATTAGTCCATCCCAGAACGAGAGTACATTTTATGACACCTACCATGCATCACTTCTGAATCTAATTGCATCATATATTTTTTTTGTAAATCCATGTTCCAGTAAAGTTCAAGTGCGAGTGAAGGTGAAAATATCATAACACAACAGAAATTGCTGGTAACTAAATGCTGATTAGTTAAATACCACAAAAAGTTTTGCCAACAGATCTGTCTGATAAGTTTACTGTTTTTTTTTCATAGACTTATAGACAGAACTTTAGACGTCTCCAGCAATTATATACTAGTTTTGATGCGGCAACTGAAACCGTTTAAAGTAAATTATAAATATTCTGCTCTGGACGATTCTGTAGATTAGATGACAACGAGCAGGTATATTTCGTGGAAAATTTTTTGCACCACTTTGTTTCAATGCCTAACGTGCATATGTACATCTTTGCTTCGTGGTTATTGGCAGCTGGTCTTTGTGTAGAAACGTGACTTATTTAACTGCGCCAATCAGGACAAGATTACAGTTGTAGGCACGCAGAACCTTAAGTCGCTCAGAGTAAAATAAACATCCAATCATTGGCCATGAAGCAGAACTGCAGGTGAACACGTAAGGCAGTGAATAAAGTGATTAAAAAATTTGCTATACAGAATCTTGTTCCTGATTGTGGCTGCGTCGGTTGACAGAACTCTCTTTCAAACAGACGGAGGAAAAACATCGCTTACAATAGTCGACATTTGTTCATATCGTAATTGGGTCAACATACGATGTGTAGAGATGATGGTATATCGCGAAAATGTTTTGTGCCAACATAGCCTTGAAAACACTGACACAACGTAGCTGTCTATAGACCAATAACGTGCATCAAATATTAAAATAGCAGTATTCTTATTGGCTTAGTCAAATAGGGCAGTAGCTCCACGTACAAGGAAAAGCCAGTAATCTTTTGATAAGCTGAACGTACGTTGAAGCCTAGCAAATAGTCAAGTTTTCCCGCGATAAACCATCATCTCTAACGATGTGTTTCTAACCGTGCAAAAAATGACGAACATTTTAAAATATGCGCTGGGAAATAACCAAAATTGTAATAATAAACCTAAAATACACTTCATTAAAAAAAATAGTAGAAAGCCCACCCATTAAGAGGGCATGATACATAATTGAGCGCTAGAAGCATAATTTTTAAATCGTTGATTTTTCGAAGCCAATTTGCAAAATATATAAATACAGCGAACTTAGATAATAGGTTTTACCGACTTTCTGACCGAAAAAATCTTCTCCAGTAGCATATTTCTAAAGCACAATCTTTGAGCCTAAACCTCTTACATTTAATTGCGGCGAAAGAGATCATGCTTAACAAATGCGTCATTCTGGGTAAATGCTTGCATATGAAGTTGGCTAATATAATTAGCTAAGGTTGTTGGTTTGCAGCTTTTATATACTGACTTTCACAACCTTGTAGATTTAAGACTGTGTTTTTAGCGTGTATATCTACAGCACAGTCAAGAGGTACTACATGTGTGTGTTGTGTGCAGGTGTGCGAGAGACATGCGGCCATGCTGACGGCGACACAGCAGACGCCAGTGCTGGTGCAGGTTCGTGGAGCGACAGGACGCTCTGGCCTCGCACTAGCTGGAGGAGGTCTGGTCCTGTCTCATGACGACGACAAGCAACGTGCAAGTTCAGGCTACTGTCGCGCCCAGCAGTCGCCCTCAGCCCCTGTCTCTATGCCTGTCGGCGCCACCACGACGCTCTTCCCCTGGACCACAGCCACCCAGCCAGACGCCCTCGACCTGGAGCGCATCTCGGCGACGCATCGCCGCCTCAGAGATTCTGGCTGGTACTACGAGGGCATGTCCTGGCAGCAATCCGAGGAGGCCTTGAGGCGCTGCGAGCCGGGGGTGTTCCTCGCGAGGGACTCTTCAGACCCGAGGTTCCTCTTCTCTCTTAGCGTGCAGACAGAGCGAGGACCTACCAGTGTGAGGCTACATTACGTCAACGGTCACTTCAGGCTTGACGCCCAGCCCAGCATCGCCCACTACATGCCTCTCTTCGAGTGTGTCGTCGCCCTCGTTGACTACTATGTGGAGGCGACTCGTAGCCAGCACCACGCCTCACTGTCACCACCCGTCGGCAAGGTATGGCACTCTCTAAACACACTCTTCCTTTGCCTTTGCACAACTGCAGCTCTCCTTCATCTCGGTGATTGGATGTTTTAACTCTCACACATCTTCTGGTTCTACGTGTATGTGGTATGATATCGCACAAATATAAGCTGCCGACAACCATAAGTCAGACCTGCAGATGTGCACATAAAGAATTGAAACACGCACCTGCAAAATTCTTTTCACGAAATTTATGGGCCCTTTCTTGTTTACTGTTATTTATAACATCGGTAAAAATTTTCAGTTCTGAGAACAATTATGAGGTCCCCTACTTTCTGTATGTTTTACATATAATTAAAGACCAGCTGGCCGGACTCCGCAGTTCTGTGTACGCTTTGTTCTCGGCTACCTTTTAATTGGCTGCTGCTCCAGCAAATGGTCAGTTGTAGATCTAACTATGTGGCACAGTAGTCACAGAGTGTTTTTATGAAGGATAGTTATTGGTTGAGGGTCCTCAAGGACGAATTTTATAAGCGGAAGTGAATCACTTGTACAAAATTGTCTCCTCGCATAGGTTCCCGAAATTCCCATGTCCCTGTGTATGATCAGAGCCACTTATTCTTGGTGAAAAAATTATGCCTTTCGTGCATGTCTGCAGCTCTGCTTCATGGATATTAACAGCATGTCATGTGTCGGTGTGTCACTTATTGTACAGTGCAAAGCAGAACAAGGTTACTGCGACACTACATGTCTGATTAGCACGTAGAACCATCAGGAATCTGAGAAATTAGAACATTCAATCCTTTCCCACGAGTCAGAGCTGCAGGTGTGCATGTATTACACTGAAATAAGTTGTTGTAGATATTTTTTTTTTCTCGCGAAAACTACCGGTTCCTAATGCTGCAAACAAATGACTGATGTGTTGTGTGTGTGGTGTGTTACAGGAGCAGGGTCTGGAGCATGTGTGGGTCGACGCGCAGGGACACGTATATTCTCACATCCGCCTGGCGAGGCCACTACGTCGCAAGAGCGCACCACCTTCACTACAGCACCTCGCCCGGCTCGCAGTTAACCGCCGCCTTGCACGTCGTCGCCCCACCAACCCCTTCCTGCCCGCCCCCTCCCCATCGTTGCCGCTCCCCACCCCTCTTCTGCGCTACCTCGACGACTACCCCTACTGCTTCTGAGCCGCCCCTCCGCGCCCGCAGCGCATTCTGTTGTCTTCTGTGAAGACCCGCGCAGCATCGCACCGACCTTAATTGTCTCTCTGGTCTCCTCTACTGCGGGACTTATTGCCCGGGACATTCCCCCCAGAGTTTTATCTGGCTTCAGGACTACACTACACAGACCTCAGCTTTCTTCAGCCACTGTCTGGACAATCTGTAAGCCAGGCCACACATCATTTCCCGACACACCAAACTTGGAAGCGATGAAGTGAAAATTACTACACCCGAAGAAAAGAAAGACTGCATACTGGCTATTCTAACGACTCAGTGTCACAGACTGAAAGGTTGAAGTCGCAGGTTCCCATATAATCTGACTGGTTTGACACCCGGTAGTAGTTTATTAGCCGATTGATGTCAAGATTCGCTTTTACAGTGAGTTCTCTCGCTAGCTTCTCCCACCCCACACCTTTTTTTTTTTCATCGGCTCATGACTCTTCAGGAAAGGTTTAAGGCGTCACCACATCAACTCGCAAAATCCCTGCATCTCTTGATATATAATTATAGTGTGTTTTTAAGTGATCATGCTGAACTGTTTGTGCATATTCTTCAAGCGTGGTAGTGTGCTGATGTTTTAAATATGTTTTGGAGCTATGGACTTTTCAGAAGAAAATATATTCGTGTGAAGTACAATAGATGCTGCAAGGAGTGTTGGATGGATGTAACATTGTCATTCGTCAAGCCAGTAGTTTTATACATCACGTATTCAGCATGGAATGTATACAGACGGGATGGATCGAGGTAAATGTTGACTGACTCTTATATCGTTTCACTGCCCGTGCAGTAAAGCCCTTTGCTTAATTAACTGGACCAATGAGAGCTTCGTAAATTAACTAATTTATTAAGATCTGTGAGATGGCTTATATGACAAATAAATACATAAAAAGAGAAATGGAAACTATCAATTGTCAAAATAGTTTCATTCATGCTGTAGCTTTTAACGCAGATTATTATTGCACGAAGATTATCGTACACGGTAAAATTACTTGCAGACGAATAGCTAAAACGTCAACGGATATATTTCAGATTTCTCATTGGCCTAGTCAAATATGAACTTACAAACAACATGAGAAAAAAGTTGCACATGTAAGTTCTCTACTGGAACCGAGACATCTGTCAACTATTCTGGTGATTAATCACTCTTTCTAGCAATACCTAATAAGAATCATTTAATCATAAAAGAAGCAGGAATATGATTTTTAAATTTATATAACTACACCAAAGATTGTCTTTATTTTCCTCTGTGTGTAAAATCGTGTGATTTCAAATCGAAATGCAAAAAATTGTTAGATTATTATGTCTGGTTAGTTGATTCAGACTAGCTGAAATGGATTAAGAGCTCTGACTGGCTAGCTTACAGTTGCTGAGTTTACATGGGATCAATGTTCAAATTAATTTTAAATAATATCTGGAATACATCTGCCATATGAGTAGAAACCTGCGAAATTCACATCATTTTCCGACAGAAAACTAGACTGTCAGCTTTTGTTTTGGTCTGCCGTGGTGAGCGCTTTTGACCAATAATTTAATGTTTCATTTCAGGATAACCAACCGTCTATAGTGTGGCCACACTAAAAAGCAACACCAAATAAAGGTTTGTGTCCAGTGAAATCACACTGAGTCAACAAATAACAGCGCGAATTTTGCGTATCTCTACATAGAAGACAATTTGCCGATATTTTATTTTTCATAGTTATCATCAAAAAGGCAAACTTACAGTTTATATTTCACAATCCGTTATAAGCGAATTCTTTATCATAAACTTTTTTCATGTCAATTTTTCTTTGCATATTTTGTGTGTGTGTCACTAATTGTTTGGAAGAGTTGCCATGAAAATTAGTCGAATAAGAATTATTTTATTGAAATATGGTTACGTGCTAGTTAGACAGGGCCCTTAAGGGTAGGAGTAATGGCTCCAGGCACAAATATTTCGCGAATATATCTGGCAGGAACCTGGACTTCTCAGTACTATACCTGCACTGGCCGTGGTATCATCTCTGATTATTTCTTTATATATTACTGGCTTGTAGTCATCAAAGGAGCATCTTAGCCGTCCTCCAATCGCAGAAGTGACAGGAAGTGTACGGTCTTGTAGTTTAACCTGACCTATAACACAGAATAGTTATGAATACAGAAGTGAAGTAGCCGGTATAACGGCGAACTCAGTCACACACCCCAGGAGTATGACTTCGCCGGCCAGCAACATGGCGGAAACGCCTACTACCAATCAGAGTAAGGCAGCTGCACTGCTAGCCGGCAGCCAGGCCAATAGGAAACCTGCAGTAACATGCAGGAGCCAAACATACACGGGGCTGGTATCAACAACCTCGGGCTACCAATAAACGGCGAAGTTCACAAGTATCATATTAGCCGCCGTGTCATTTCACGTCTGTATTATTATCTAGTCTGTGCCTGTATTATATCCACGAAATATTCGTGCGTCCAGTGATGACTCGTCTGAAATGTATGTCATAACACGGCATAAATTCAGCATAGCCCATCTTTCCTTGTGATTTCATGCGTATTAAGTATATTTTTGTAGTTTTCATTCACACTTAAAGCTTATTTTAAGATTTAAGCACTTAAAGTTTGCTCATTTTACCTCAATAATCGCAGACTGATTTCTAAACAAACAAGAGTATTCAAGTAGAACTTTATGACTAGTCATTGTTTGAAACAAAAAAAAATACGTCTCAGGAATTACAGTTCTCGCCAAATCTAATAAGAGCACAATTTACTTCCTCAGGAAAGTTATTGGTTGGAATTTTTTGTGAACGTTACTTTTATCCCATTCTTTATCCGCTAACAAAAGATTAAGTTAAATATTTAAACACAAACGACGTTATCTTGAAGTAGGTTTTTGGGACTTGTTTTGGGATATTTTTTACCAAACCAAATGTTGTTAGTTTTAGTCTGAATACCTTGTTGCTTTATTTCACGAGTCAACATCCCACTGCAAGTTACGTTCCTATTTTATTTTCTAAGTTTTGCTCGTTTTAAGCAGATGATTCAGGTGGATCTTTGCATACAACTGCATGTTTTACAGGATACGTTGTAAATGCTGTACGTATTTTCTTGATACTGCCGTGATTTGTTAAAGTAGGCTATAACGTTAGTGACACTGATTACTAATTTTTTCTACGCTATGTATATTTTTTCTCATCACTTTATATACATGAAAAGCAGATATATTCCAGAATCTGAAAAAAATAAATATGATTAAAATATATTATACAGTATTTATATATCGGGACGATGCATAAACTGAAGTAAATATTTATGACCATACATTTTACTCCTAAGATAATAACTTATTTTGGTTTTGTCATCATGCCAAAACATGAAATGTGTAAATGTTTCTGTCTGTACAGTAAATGCCAAAATTAGGACAATTTCAATATTTTAATTAAGACTGGCGTGATTCATCTGCTAATTATTTCTTAGCCTTTTTCACTCGTATAAAAAATCTGTACAGTTTGAAAAGCAACAGATTTATTGCTACTATCGTATGCAAGCTGTATGCTTTTCCTGGCTCCTTATTTAGCATAATGCATTCTTTCAGTTGCTCAGAGAACCTATGCAAATTCACAAATGTGCAAGTACATGCTTGCACCTTCAGACGTGAATTTTATAAAATCCCCGCATGTGTGGCAGTTTTGTTTTGATAGTGGACGTACTGACAGAACTTTCAAATTATATATTTTTTATTTACAGTTTATAGTTTCTTATCTTTCTGAATCATGGTATGTGACGAAATGTACAATGTGCAACAGAATTGTATGCTGATTACGTCGTTGATGAAATATCAATGTCAAGGTTATAAAATGTTATACATAAAGACTTGCAAAGTTCACGTTATTTTCTGACAACAGACTAGACTGCAAGCTGGTGTTTACAGTACTGGCCTACGACGTCGAGGATTACAGTGGAAAACATTTTCAGCCAATAACTAAGAGTTTTACCAATCACATGTAGGATAGTCGAATACGATCAGCGGAGTCTGGCCTGACTTCAAACAATAATGTGAATTTTGCATGTTTCTAGTTATAAGTTATGTTTAAAATTTTTAAAAGTTTGTCTAAACAAATTGAATATGTATATTTAAGTGTTGTTATAAAATATTTGTTTAAATTCGGGCTCATTGTTTGCTGCAGCAGTGCCACACCATTTATCGAAAGTCGTAATCGTCGAGTTGTCTTCAACTTGTTTTAGAAGTTATCTGTCTGAGAGCCAAATAGCAAGCTGACACTCGTTTTTAGGCTGTCTAAGGTCGTGAGCTCTTCATAACTTCTTCTTGACAGGTCTTAAGGGCATATATAACTAGGTTGCTGCCTCACAGTTTACATGAATAAAGAATCAATTTTAAAATCAATTTTTTAAAAGGACTAATTTTAAACATAACTCTTTCAAAAATAGTAGCCTATGCTACGTAAAAGTTCTGTGAGAACGCTGCTGTCAAAAACGTCACAAATTTTTATTGATACTTAATTTACATGAAAATGTATATTTCATATATAATGTTATCATTTTTTTTTTTGTAAAATCCTTCACATTGCTATGGTATGCAAGGGTGAAATTCATAGTTATGTATTTCTACAGAATAATTTTAGTTTTGTACATTTTTAAGGGCCAAATTTTCGTTTTGTGGAAAATTTTTTGCATGCGTAGTATTCACACAATTGCAGGTCAGAAATCTAAATTTGCATGTTACGAGAGCATACACGTAACATAAGCCAATGTACTTACTGAAACGAAATAACTTGCATTAAACTTATCTGTCACTGTATAGATAAGAAAAGTTATGAAAACATAAAGCAATATATGTTTATAAAAATATTACTGAACATAAAAAAAATTTATATCGAAAATTGACATCCTTATCACAATTACAACGAAAATTATTTTACGTCTATCAATTATTTTTTTTAAAGAAATAGCATTCCTCAATACAAAGACACGAAGCTAATTGCTGTGCGAACTGTCAGTTTCTTTGTGGTGTATGTTGGCGGCAACAAGTGCACATCGCCTTCTACGAGGCTACGAGCTGCTATGGCGAGGTGTCGAGTTGTGCATTAAGAGTTGAAAGTAGCGAGACCCTACTCTTGCAGCGCCCGTGGGTGACTGAATTAAATATCTGAGAGTGGTTCATTACGTACCGACTAAACGACCTCTCTGATGCGCCTGGGGTGTTAGTAAGACATGTATTTAACACATAAAACCATTAATAACGATATTATATTTTAATGAGCACTGGAACAGCCATTTTAAGTATAAACATTTCTATTTGGAAGAATTGTTTTTAAAATGAGTCCATTCAGAAGTAATTTCTTTCAACATAAACTCCCAATTTAATCTGTGAGGTTGCAATCTTCACGACTTAGTATATTATCGTTTGAAACTGGTAAGTGTGTGCATTTTTTCTAGTCAAGTGACAATATCTATGCTAACGGGGGGAAGAGGGTGGAAAGGCAGAAATTAGTCCGAAACAAAATTTTTGCGGGCTCTTAAAAAGTGTAATGTTTACTATTAACAACCTAAATCTCTCAGTCACCAAATTGTTCAACATTTCACATCTCTGTAGACAGTTCAGTCACTTCTGCCATGTCCGTAGTCTTGTTGCATATGATAAATATTTATGTCAGGTACTGTATGCGAGTAACCATCACCTACCTAAAGTATCCACCCCCGTATTTGTGACTTCATTGCTGTTGGATACTTTTTGTTCGCCGTTGGTTTGGTTCTCATCCCAAACAGTATTCATAACAGAAAATTTCGTGCATAAATTTCACTACAATATAGATTTCAAACTTGTGTTCATGTCAGTTTGCTTTGCAATTTTCTCTCGCGTTTGGCACGTTGTCTAAGAAAAAATCTTGGTACATGTACAGTTCACTCCAAAATATTACATGATTGCAGCACTTGGGTCCATTGAGCAATTCCTGACATAACTTTGTATGTTTTGTTTATTATTATTTCACGAGAAACTGCCTTACAATCACACGTGCAGTCATTTAGGGAAACTTTTTACCGGTCAGGGCAACTTTGTACCATCAGGCTAGTTTAATTTCAAATCAAGTATCTCAGAATTTAAGAATACGGTTGTGTTCTCGATGAGTCCATTTGTTATTCTTAAAGTTTGCATAGTGGTTGAATGCCACAAAACTATTATGTAAAAGAAATTCCCTGTTACAATATTACCCCAAAATGGTACAAAGTTACCCCAAATGACAGTACAACAAATACAATACAAAACCATGCATACATGAAGACTAAAGTATAGTTACATATAAGAGGGCTATGTCAAATATTCGAAATAGGCTACACACCAAGGCTACAGTCACACTCGATACAGAACTACTTCACTTAAACATGTTCAGTTTTGTGAGCGGTTACACGAGCTACGAACTATTTCAGATCGCAGTCTCTTCTCGTTCAAAGTAAACTGGTTTCATACGTAGTTTCCAACGACACATCTTCGATGCTTCTATCCTATTGGCTACTTGGAGTAACGAGCTGTGTAACAAATATGACTGCTCTTTGGTCCGACATTGTGTACTCGTTAAGTCATATTAACTTTTGGGTGTAAATAATTATATCCACTTTACACACACAGCAGCATTTCAGTTAGATGCAGTTTGATAGTTAAAAAGTCATGACTGTTGATATAGATGTGATAGTAATTCAATATTTTACATTTAAGGTTCTAAGTTTGTTGATGTTAGAAAGTTCATCGAGATTATTCAGTCGTGTAACCGCGCGAACATGTTTATCTTTAAACACGATCAAACATGGATGCCGAATGAATTCAACTAAACAATAAGACATCTAGTGTGACCGCAGCCTTGCCTGGTTACAACTTTGTGTTGATTCTGGCAGTTCACAAGATTATGTCATCCTTCATTTCCTCATGACTGTACAAGGATGACAGCGCATTACAGAAATTGCGTGAGTCTACAAAGTTTTTTTACAATTACAATTGTTTTATGAGATATGGATTGTTCACTTTTAAAATTTATGTATATGTTATAACGAATGCATCATTATGTTTGTAACATTGAACAATATGGAAATGTATGCCATTTTATTTGTGCATTCCAATTTTTCACTGTCCATGTGTGGTATTGTCAAAAGAAAATGTAAGTTTTTATTTGTTGACAGCATTATGAACTTAGTTGCTTTTTTTAAAGATTAGCTACCCTTTTTTATGTCTGTATTTATCTGTTACTATAATATTTTTAAAAATCCTATTTGATAAAAAATTAAAAAAAAAAATTTACGTGAAATTAAGCTTGTCTGTTTGTACTGGCAATAGTTGACGAGGTGAATGTGCCGAATCCCAAAGAATGATAACACAGTTCTGTGATTGGTTCTCTGAACTACGAAGTATGTAATCCATGTATTGTGCATGCATCACACTTTTCTTCTGAAATGTTATCGCTTTGGTGACGCGCCTTTTTTTCATGAGTTCCAGACCATATTTATATGTGTTGATAATGCAAATAAATTATTTAAACTATTTATTACAACATTTATTTTATTCTACTACCCAAAACTGGTTCTCCACTTTCCTAGTGAAATTTTTTTTATTTATCTTTACTTGCATGTAAGGTAAACATACCCTACTTCATGATGCTAAGGCTTCAGTGTTCAGTAAATAAAGATGTTGAGTATTTTATTGTGACCTCATATATGTGATACACTGGCCACTTATTGACGAAACTTATGTACAGAATCTTCACAATTGAAGTGCATGGGGAAAGACAATGGTGTACATGTACATCCAAACTGAGTTATCCCCATGTAAAGTTACAATTTGACCAATTTAATTAAAATCATAATCGTTTATTAATTATGTTTTTTGTTACTACAGCGGAAAGCAATAAAAAATAAGCAACTAAACAATAATAAATTATATTTCTGGCAATATTTTTGTGCAATAAGGTACGTTGTACATGAGCGTGGCATATAAGAGAATCCTCTTTGTCCTCTTAGCTGCCGTTTGTGGTCACATTGTTGAATATCTTGTATTGTAATGTACAGTACAAGATTACCATTGTGTTCCTGCATAAAACTCAAATGTTTAAAGATTGTGGGTTACCATTGTCTTTCCCAACACCCTTCATAATTTTGTGAAGCCCGTAAAGAGGTTTAACACGGTATTAGTGAATATCACGATATATCGATGACTCAGTTAAAAAGGGAAACAACTCAAAATGCTCAGGTTTAAGTAAAATGCGTATAGAAAGATTTTCGTTTCGCTTTAAAAGCTGTTAGTTGTCATATTAGATTGGAGTTAATGCGTGGCAAAATTACAGAGACAACTCTTTAAGGTGTTTAAAATGTTAATAGTCTACCTTTACTGAAATTATCACACTTTAACATAATAGAAATACAGTTGCTAGCTCTTTACTGGCAATCAGAATAAAGTGTCATGCTATTAAACCAAGGGAATCTACGTGTTGGGTTTCTTTTCAACTGGGTAGAGTGTGTGTTCGTGAGCTAAACTCAAAAATAAAGTTTTTTTTAGTTGTTTTCCTTTTGAACGGGACCATCGATATGATCAGTTTACCATGTATCGGCACTTCTCCTGTAGTCATTGACTGCGTGTGTCTGTGAGTAGGGGTTCGCCACGTAACCGGGCCAATCATAATTAAGTTACTGAGAGGCTGAAAATTAAAGTCTAAATGTTCCCGCTTTCTGGCAGGGCACATTGCATTGCGTACGAGAGAATGTAGGGCCGGCTGCCAGACAAGCAAGACAGGCCTGTCGCCCCCTCCGGCCCGAAGAATAGCCGAGTGTGGATCAGCGACGGAATGAGAGAGGCCGAGAAAACGGGAGTGCCCCGAGAAAACACCAGGATTCGAACCCGGATCGCATAGATGGGAGGCGAGCTGTCTGACTCCTTACTGAGAGACTAAAAGTCGATAATTCGAAGGCAGCGCAGACATCCCCCTTCACGCCAAGACTCTTTGAGGGTTGTTACACTCCAGCCATTAATTTGTTTCGAAAGTCAAAATCAAGAAATACATATTTTACCTCGCCGTGTCTCCTACTACTTATATGAAGGCATGCTTTATCAGTGTAAGCTGTCTCAAGTAAGAATTTAAGACAATGAAACGAAGAATTTTTTTCAATTTGTTTCCTGTGCAGTTCGAGAGTTGTACAGAGATAACACGTAACAGTTGTAAACGTTGCTGTTTTATTTACTTTTACCGTCATGATCCAGTAGACGAGCTATAGTGCTGGAAAAATGTACAGAATGTGTCAAAACACATTGGTATACAGACGTAACTAACAAACTCAATAAATTATTCTTTTGTTAATATGCATCTGAAGCCCTTGTGAGAAATTACTTGCTTTGTCACGTGTGTGGGATATAGGAATTCCTTCTTGAAAAAAAAAAAAAAAAAAAAACAACATAATCCCATTCTAAGAAATATTTATGAATTACCGGATTTTAAAGAACGTACCTCGTTGGTAAAAAAAAAAAATACACGATACAACTGTCGGTTTCCATGTGACCAAAAACTCGCACGTTCGTAGTTTGTTTTGTCTTTAATAAAGACAGAATTAGAACACGGGCATATTTAAAAGTGAAACCGTTGGGGGAGGGGGAGGGGGCTAATTGAACCCCTACTCTCTCCCTTCCCACCAGGACTTTAAGTGTCAAATAGTGAAATGCTTAAAATTTAGGAAATACTTCATCAATTCTGAAGATTCTGCGTCGAACATTTATTGAAATTGCAGACTTATGTATATGTTGTACTGACTTATATTTGAAAACTGTATAGATAGCCGTACTGTTGTAGAACAATGTTTCTCAAATATAACTATGTGCCTCCCCCCCCCCCCTTCAATGAGTTTCAAATTCGCCTCTGAAAAACATTAAGTATGATGGAGGTGACTGCTCGTGAATCATACTACATATTGTCTCACCCACAAGATATAGGGAAAATATATATGTGGGAGGGTGTATTAACGGGCGTAGTTTATCTGCATAATTCACAAGATACGAAACTAGGACACTGTAATATCGTGCGAGATACCGACGTGGGGCTGTATCTTTACTAGCATTATATCGTACAATATGGATCTCTTGCGATAGCCTCTTGGCAGAGAACCGGTACTTTCATTTGGGAAGAAACTAGAAATTAGAACTTCGTTTAGTCAGTTACTTTCGCCTTTCGGTTTCTGTTTGCGAATCTTGTCCTTGTTTTTGCCATTTTATTAAAATCTTAGTTCATAATACTTAACATAGTAGGCCTACGTTAAAATTTATATTGCACAAAAGTGTTAACACGCACACATAAACATATATATATATATATATATATATATATATATATATATATATTTAAAAACATTGGTTGTAATAATTAAATTAAGACTGTGTATAGTATCTTTTAAATTTTGGAACGGAGCAAGTATTGTATAACCGTCGCTTATATTGGTTAAAAATAGTTTTTACTGTGTAGTCTAATTTTTTTTAAATAATTGAATTATATAGTTTTGACGAGTTATCGACTGTTAAATTTTTTGATAGTTACTAACTACACAAAATTATAGGTCGTTTCTCTTTCAGAATGTTAGGCAGTACAGTGAAAACAACTTTCAACACATCGGCTGCCGAGCGATGTGCCGATGTTCGGCCGTTACAAGATTATTCGAAAACTCCTCAGCGAAGGAGTTTTGTGCCAGCTTAGGAATAACTTTTAAAGAACGTTACATCTGTTTGTACCAGTTTCCGGCCTTCCGTGTAGCTCTATAATGTTCATTTATACTTTGGCGAAAATGGCAGAAAGGGGGTTTTTGTGGTTTTTTTTAGGTATGAATTAACTAGCACAGACGCTTTTAAAGGATGTAGGCGTGCACAATACACCTTTACCTTAAATATTAGGTCATAAAATTATAGGGTCGCCCCAGAATGTCTCTTAGAGATAGTTGTATATGAGAAGACAGCACACCAGTTAGTGAATTGCACCTAGAGGCTAGTGTGAGGTGTGTTGTGTGTGCTATGTCGCCCTTATAGCTTCTACACTTCTACGCCTCGAGCACGCAAAATACGTTTATCCAATGTCCACCTTTACACGTATGGTTCTTGTTACGATTTAAAAATTAGATTTAAAAACTGCGTAAATAGGGAAGAGTGTTTATCAGAAGTTTTTAGTATAACATAAGTTCGTTTAAAAAAAAACATAAAATTTTAAAATTGCTCTACTGAGAAGTCATTTATTTTTACATTGGTTTGACTTATAGCCGTATCCTGTACATACCAGAGCTGTATAGTACTAGTTACGATATTTGAAGGCAATAGCCATAAGCAGGCTCGAAGCTGCTAAGTGGAAAATGTCTCATGGATATAGACAGTGGGAAATAACCAGTGCCAACATATTCTTCGAGACAGCTTGGCGTGGCTTACGCCTTCTGATTGGCGGCGACTTTTCAACACCTGACGACCGTATAAGACAAGTCGCTAACGTTCGTTAACGACGTCCAAGGACGCTGATTAGCCGGGGTAAATGACGACGCACCATTAACGTCTCAAGGTCGACAGATTCGAGATATTTGTTTGAAACCTAGTCAACAGTTGACTTTCCGAGAACACCAGTTTTATTTCTTCCTTCGCTAAAAGGTATTTACAGAAGTTAGTTTATAATAACTTGCGTGACCACACGCAACTCCTGTTCAGTTATTATTTCTCGTGTTTTTGTGGGAAGGCGTAATTGGTTTTACTCTGCAAAGAGTAGATGTAGAAAAACCATCACTAGATGAGTTGAGCATAGTTATTACTCTATGGAATTTTCTAAAGAAAAGTTGTATAGGGCAATCCTGACTAATTGTCGACTCAAATATTATTTTTAAGTCGATATCTAGCAAAACTTAATATTCCTACTTATTAAATCAATTTCCAACATTACGATATCTGCTCCATTTTATAATTTAACAAATAATATTCCCGAAAACAGTGTAAATACGATTCCGTGGTCGTAAGGGTATTCACGTAAGGAAAAATCATAATTCTATATTTGAACGAAATAATATTAGTTTCCTACGCGTAACTTGTAAGTACATCTTCTTCTTACCAAACCAGTTTAGCACAGCCAGTTTACCCGTAATGGCGTCTGAAAGAAGTAAAAATTTGATTATTTCTACGTCAAAACCTCCCCCTTCCCACCCAAAAAACAACTTCTGAAAACCAATAAAACAATGAAACAAAATTATACAATGTGGTGCTACATGTCACGAGATACAGTTTCAAGCATACGCTAACCGTCTACAAAATCGTTTTGTATTTTAAAAATGGCTACAAGTAGGAAAAATTCCAAATTGTATTAATTAAATAAAGTATTGTAATAAGTTTTTATAAATACCAAGCTGTAGCTCGTAGCATGTAGTTGTTCTGAAAGTTATTTCGTTCCGTTACTTTAATTGGTTTTCTGGGGGTGTATGAAGTTAAAACATGCAAGTTTTGACTTTGAACTGCCATTATGGGAACACAGGTTGAGCTAATATTTTTTTTTGTAAGAGGAAAATGTATTCCCAAGTGATATATACAAAACTGAAACTATTTCATACAAATATAAGGGCCGCGGTGGCTGAATGGTCAGACCGAACCGGGTTCGGTTCTCGGAGGAGTCGGTCCCCAGATTTTCGCACGTGGGAATAGTGTCGGGCGATGCCGTTGGTCGACGGGGATCTCCCGTTTCTCCTGCCATTTCATTCCGGCACTGCTCCATACTAACCTCATGTCACCCCTCACCAGTGCTAAAGACTCCGATATTATATTAAGCGCTGACCAAAATCACTCACTCATACAAATATAACATTATTATATTCCCCACCTACACACTTAAGGACTTTGCCTATCAAGCTTGAAATACGTTGTTGCGAATTGCAATTCCGACAGTACTAAGGGCACCCAAATTTTATGTGTTGCACATGTTTGATGTAACGTGAGTCGACAGTTTTGGTTCTAAAGCCACTGTGTTAATTTGTTGTAACATGTTTACATTCTTATATGGGATGTATTTCTTATGGTAAATTTAACAGCCCTTATAAGCAGTACTAAATAAAACCAATACAGCATTGAAAGTATGTTACAAACTAAGCGAGATGATTTCTTGTTAAAATTATGTTAAGTTACATAATGCAAGTTTAGACTAGCGCAATCGAAAACTGAAACTGAAAACCAGTATTATTAAAATTAACTTAATGTAAGGAGAAATAAATAAAGAATTTCTGGATGCGGTATAATAATAACCAGATATGCAGTCTGTGAAAATGATTGATTTAAGTTTTACATAAAAGAGAATTGTGTGTAGTTTATTATAGCTTAAAATATATCTCTGCAACGTAGTTATTTAATGTATAAATAAATTAATAAACAATGAAAATTTGTATTTCTGATCTAAGAGTCATTGAGTGAAGTATTTCATCAACCAAATTTTTAAATATATTTTCTATAACTGATAGTTACGCAATACTCCTATAACATGTTGGAAATGCATTAAAAGTTAAATTGATTAAAATTTATTGGTTAAACCGTTTATTGCATACATTTTTTGTCATTACATGTTCGGATAACTAAAGGACAAACACAATGAATTGAAACTTTACAAGTAGACAACAAACAACACCCGCGCGATACAGGATCTAGGAGCGCACCGCGCGATACAGGATCTAGGAGCGCACCGCGCGATACAGGATCTAGGAGCGAGCGCACCGCGCGCCCAGAGTGACGGAGAAGACACTAAAATCGCATTTTTCGAACTGATGGTATTAGGAGCACATGAGATGCGTGGAGGTTACCTTCGTATCGCCTGTCAGGCTCCTGTTCCATCGGTACGCATACGTTCTCGTGATTTTTGTTAGGTTGTTTGTCGCATGTATTTTAAAAGTTACAACTACAAATTGTTCCTCTGGTTTCCTTATTATTTATTACGCTACATTATAAAACTTTTCTGTCAATGGAATAAGTCATTTGAGAAACACCACAAGTCGCATTTAGGAAAGAGGTTCTAAATAATTCAAAATTGAAAATGTGTATTTGGATAAGCCTTTAAATACGGTACTGTGATTTTAAAAATGGTGGTGTACTGTTTACTTCTGTGTTTAACCAGCGGCGTCGTTTCAGGTTTTTCTTGGGGTAGGGGGGGGGGGCGGCGAGACTTTTTTTTTCGGCGACAGCGACCCTGTTGCATCTTTTTACTAACTCAGCATGTATAATTAGAAACTTTAATAATAAAACTTCAGTTTTATGTGCTTAAGTTAGCATTATTTAAATAAAAAAAAAACATATTTTATACACTTAAAATTCTAAATCCTGGGAGGGGGCATTTGATCCCCTGCCCCCCCTCCAAATGTGTTTAACGGATTGAGTTACGAGCTTTGAAAAACAAATATGCATAAACCCCTGCAGTAAAATGTGACATGTGGTGTTTCTCAAATGACTTATTCAATTATACAAATAAACAAACTACGGTAGTTCCTGCATGTTATCTGAGACATCAATACGCACTAGGTTATTTTTCCCGTTAAGTTAACAATTTGAAATCCGACAGCTGTGGTTGCTAAAATTCACCGTATATAAACGACATTATGCTCTCCTGCTTGAAAATCACTGCATCAGGTGAATAACTGTATGACTGGTCCCCTAGACACGACGGTTAATAAGTTTCTCTGGAACAATGACAACTGTACCTAGCGTGCAATAATACAAATATGATTCGTGATAGAGCACAGAGTGAGTTATGACTACTTACGTCACAGTGGTTCTTGAACTTTATGTGACCATAACATTCTTTGCAGCTTCCTTTAGATTACAATTATCATTTCACCCATTTAATTACATCATAAATTTGTTAAATATTACATTTTATACATGTATTAATTTTCTAAATAACACTTTTTATTTTAAATTATTTTTAATTCTTACAATAGTGGTAAAATAGGTAATAACAGGTAAAAGTAAGTCAGTACAAAAACCTATTATTTTAAATGCTGTCATATTTTAAAATTGAGATTTCCCTTCAAGGTAACATGCCACGCCCCCTTTTCATGCCCTTCGGCTCCCGTCACTCTTCGTCCTCCCTCCCACCTCCGCTTTTTACTTCTCCCCCATCGCCTTTCGCCACATACATTCAGAAACACCGAGCGGTAACATATCTGTAGAGACATGCAAAATTCGCGTTAACATTTGGTAGCAGACTAAACTTCACACTCCTATACATAACAGAGCATAATCTGCGATTCAATTGGCCACGAACTTTTATATGTTCTCATTTACGTTTGTTGCGTCTTTACAGAGATTGGCCTATCTACCGCGTAAGCATTCTCCGCGGTAAGTCACGACAATATCGGCCAGCGGGAGACGTCTAACGAGCCTATAGTCACTTGGAGTCTAGTCAGCTGTCAGATAATAACGCGAATTTTGCATGTCTCTACATATCTTGCAGTTGTTGCCGCACACAGGAAACCAACATTATCAGGTTGGCGGTGCTGGGAATCAAACCCTGACCCTACCGAACAATATTCAAGTGCTCAGCTTCTACTGCAGCTCAGTCGTCGAAAATAGCAGCTTTCGTGATACTTATCATTCGCTCGACTGCAAAGAATTACGTAATTCGTCGTTAAAAGCAACAGTTTAAAATTGTAGGTTTCTCGACGCCAATTTGCAAAAAAAAAAAAAAAAAAAAAAAAAACCCGTGAACTTAGACAAAAGGTTTGACCAACTTTCTAAACAAAAAACTTTCTCCAGTAAAGTATTTATGAAGAACAATCTCAGAAACCATTATCTTGGGTTGTTTTGTAGTTTTGCCGTGCCGACTTTCAAAAACGTGTAGATTTGTAGTGGTGAGTGAGATATTTTGGTCAGCGCTTAACATCGAGGTCTTTAGCGCTGGTCAGGGGTGATATGAGGTGAGTATGGAGCAGCGCCGGAATGAAAGGGCGGGGAAAACAGGAGATCGCAGAGGAAACCCGCCGACCAACGGCGTCGCCCAGGACGATTCCCACATGCGAGAACCCGGGGACTGACCCCACCGAGAATCGAGCCCGAATCACCTTGGTGGGAGATGAATGGTCTGACCATTCGGCCACCGCGGCCCCATTTCAAATGGTATTTTAACAGTTTATTAGTCTACCTCACACTCTTAAGCATGAACCCGCCGTTATATTTAATTATAACATTCACTTCAAATTTACTTTCATACAATTGACAATGGTAAGGTGTAGAATTTGACTCAGCGGATAATTGAGATACGTAACGTTAAGGGCTTGTTCCATAGTTTTTTTTTTCAGACTGGTGCCAATTACTCAAATATTTTTTAACCAAAAGCTTCGAAAAAAATTTGAGGCAATGTGCAGTCACACGATGCATGATACTGCGGATGCGTTATTAAAAACAATGTACCATTTATCAGAAAAAAAAACCGGCCATTTTGGCTTATTTTCACGACAAAAAAAGTGGCACTTTGGGTAAAGAAACATAAAAAAAAACTGTTTATTACAATGCTACAAAAATATTCTGCTCAAATTTGACATATTAGTGTCAAAACTATGGAATTAAATTTTGATATGAGTATTAGGTAGCAAGAAAAAAAAAATTTCGAAATCACTTTAAAACTAATGAACAGGCCCTTAATTAAATCGTTCCATAACCTGACCAATGGAGTTACAAAACAATTTTTTTGAAGTCAACTCCCTCAAGCCAACTTAATGAAACGACTCCAGCAAATCTATATTCAAACTGTCCACAGTGTCAGATTTTACACCCAGTCATGGCCAAATGTATCTTAATAAAATGGAAACAAAATTATATGTAACCAATATGGCGGCAAATATCCCACCTTAATAAGTTAGGCGTTGTATTCACTGGGAACTTGGTCTAGGAATGTGATGATTTCTAGTAGCGAATAAAATGAAACGACCTAAGTATCCACGTGGACAGCAGCTAGCTTGGTGTCTGTAGTATTGTACTCCGGGAAGAAGGTTCCGTTGAGTTAAACAACATTTGCTCTACACAGCCAAGACTATTGTTCGTACGTGGCTAAATAATATATTTGTTGCCGTAAAAAAAAATTAATTTTTTTCCTTTGGTTGCCTACGTGTAATATTTGGTGAGTAAAACTAACCGGATGTTATAATGAAAGTGTGTTACTAACATAAAAATTAGGTCATGTTATATAATACAAGTTTCTGGATCCTTTGTACGGCGTGTTACCTATCTGTAAGGATCCACCTTTCGTACGTATGTTCCATTTACTCAAAAAATTATTCACTTGAAGATATTGGGACAAGGCGACCATTTTTGCTCACAGGCGACTTCTGCAACAAACTGATTCGTTCAACGACCAAACAATGCAATGACAAATAAATTGTATACCAGAACAAAGGGTTCGACAAACCCCATTATCAAACGAAGGAGAGAGGTATTCATAATTATTTCAGATATTGTTATTATCAAGCTGCACCAGAATATTAATTATACATTTCTCTTTACTTTTAAGGGTGTTAAAATCGGTAATATTTACGATTTTATATTTGCATGAAATTGTATTAGTTTCATAGACGTTACTTGTTACTTGGGAGTACATTTTACTCTTACGAAAAAAAAAAAAAAAAGGTCAACCAGTTTTTCTATGGCATTTCAAAATCAAAATTTGCATAGTTTTACATCATACAAAACTTGAAAACAAGTAAACATAATGAAATAAAAATATAACATCATAACTACATGTCACTACGGTATACGCCTTGAAGCATGTAAAAACCTTCTAAAATTTCTGTATTAAAAAAAAATTCAAAAGTAAGATAATTTTATTTGTTTTTAGCAATGTTTTAATATGATCATATTTTATAATTGAGGAGTGTTTGTGGGAAACGGTATAAATACCAAATAGAGTAAGTTTTTACGTAATTAAAAAAAGAAAGAAAAAAGCCTGTCACAAATGATTGTATAATTCGAATACTGTGTTACATTTATTTACACGATCGTCTGTGTGAAAATAACTGTTACAGAAGTATTTTAGAAAAATGGTACTTCAAATGGCAGTTTATCATTCTCCATGTCAACAGTTATAGAGTTAGACCAAGTGCATTCTACGGACGTTTGTTTGAGCTGAACAATGCATTATTCGCACTTATATCACTTCCTACGGTACTAACTACAGGACATATAATTCTTTCAATGGAAAACCATAAAATGTGATTTTCTGGCACTTATATAGTTTCCCACAAACACTCCTCAATTGGTTTTCATATGATTCAAACCGTAGACTGGGACATGTAGTTTTGATGTTTTTTTTTTTTTCATTTCATTATGTTTACTGATTTTCAAGTTTTATATGATGTAAAACTATGCAAATTTTGACTTTGAAATGCCATAATGGGAAAAATGGCTGAGCTAGTTTTATTTCGTAAGCGGGAAATGTACTTTTAAGTAACTTTTACGAAGGTTACCCTATTTTACACAAATATAAAATTGTACATTTTTTTCCCACTAGAACATTCTAAAGTTACTTTTAAAAATATATAGATATTTATATAACCCTGCCTATTTTTTTTTTTTTCACAAGGGATCACCTCGCAAAGTTCGTAACATAACAGATTGTAAACAATTGGATGTAATGTAAATGGGTTTTACGTCTCGACGAGATCATTGTTACGAGACGGTGGCGCACAACGTAGCACAATTACAGTAGAAACTAAGACAGAACTAGGCCATGTCTTTGTAAAGGATTCCTACCAGCATCCCTGGAGCGATTTCGGAAAACCACAGGATAAACGAAACCAGGATGACTGGAGGCGGGAATCAAACCCGTATTCTCCACAATCCAAGTCCAGTGTGAAGTTCAAACTGGTTGGTAGATAAATAAACGCTACAACACCGATTGAAATCCGCACGTTTTGAAAGTCAGTTTGGGAAAAAAAACTACAAAACAACAATCCTAGATAATGAAGTTGCCTGCTTAATGAGCAGACATTTGGCCAGAATGATACATTTGTTAAACGTGATTTCTAATGCCGCACTTAAGGCCTCGGGGCTCGGGTCCCTAATTATGCTCCTTTAGTAAGTGTTATATTTTTTTTTAATATTCAAAGGGAGCAGTTATTTAAAAAATAGTTTCTATGTATCCTAGTTTTTTTAAACATAAGTTACTATAATTTAGACTAGTTACTGATCTTAAGAAAATTTAATTGATAACTAGCCAAAAATATAAAAACTTATGATTTAAAAAAAATAACCCTCATAATACAAACAATTTCCAACATTTGTATGTGATGATTTTGCGATAACCGCTCCCTTACACGATTTTTAAAAATTAAACTCGCAAAAACGGCATAAATGGAACCCGTTGCTCTAAACGTACAATATTTCGGCGACAGTAAACGAGAAAAATATCTGCTCAGAAAGTTGTGACCAACTATTGTTTAGGATTGCTGGTTTTGATTTTCATGTTGGCGTCGAGAAACGTTCAATTTAAAACTGAATGCTGTTAGCGCCGAATTATGTACCATGGCTAGAGTTGATGGTTTATAGGGAGCATTTTTATGCCAACGTGTCCTTCAAGACACTAGTTTCTTGTGACATGTATAATTACTAGAGGCACGAGTATTTCGCGTATTCATCTAGCAACAGCCTAGACTTCTCAGTCCTATACGTGTACCGGCTGAAGCCGAATATCCATTGGCTTCTAATAGTACAAATGTGTAGCGCATGATTTCCCCACGACTTGTATCCTTATTTATAACTGGCTTGCAGTCGTCAAATACGTGTTAAAACCACTCTCGTCTAATCACAGGAGGAGGAGTGAAGTATACGTTATTGACGTTCAACCTGACATAGAATCAATTCGCGAAAAAATCGTGCCTCTAATAATTAGGTTCTGACACAACGTAGCTTGTCTGCAGATCGATAAGGCATCAGATATTACAATATCGGGATTCTTATTGGCTCAGTCAGATAGGGTAACAGCTCCAAGTACAAGCGAAAGCCAGTAATGTTCTGGTAAGCTGAACGTGTGTTGAAACCCAGCGAAGAGTCAAGTTTTCCCGCGATAAACCATTATCTCTTATTATTACGACTGGATGCAGCGTACAAGGGCCGGCTAGGAAGGGCAGGGCAGGACCTAGTCCACGTGTTGTGAGTGTTCTTGGAAGCAGAGGTTGCTCGTAGTACCACTCCCCCACCAGACGTTCTTCTTAGAACAAGCCTGCCCTGTCTGGTCCCTATTATACTTACCACCGCACTACTAAACCTCTGCTGTATAGTCACAGACTAGATAGTAATACAGACGTGAAATAACGTGGCGGCTCATGTGATACGTGTGAACTTCGCCTCTTATTGGTTGCCCGAGGTTGTTGATACCAGCCCCGTGTCTGTTTGGCTCCTGGCCAGGGAAGCCATTTTGCTGGTGTGTGTGACTGAGTTTGTCGTCCTACAGGCAATTTCACTTCTGTATTCCTAAATATTCTGTGATATAGTCCATACCACGAACGTACGCACTTACCTGACAATCAGCACGCCATTCCGTGCTGTAAGCACAAGACATGTTGGGGCACTATTAAACAATGTTATCTTACATGTGTGCCAGCTGCGAATATATATGCATTTAATTCCTTGTCACATTTGTTATTTTTTTTTTTTTAAAGTATGTGATGGATTTATCACAGAATGATTATATGTACAATTTATGTATTAATATTTTTGCATTATTTTGTTTTTATCTTGGACTGTTTATAAAATAACAGATGAATGTGTTAACCTATGTAATGGAAGAAGAAATTGAATATTTGAAGGATTTGGATTATAAAGACAGCATGTACAGAAATGTTGAATACATAGCTAAATTTTAAAAACTGTAAATGATTTTTGTGAAGATTTTGAAGAAGAAAAAGGTATTTG
>PNEQ01074714.1:0-21404 GCA_003012365.1 Medauroidea extradentata
CCAATGGCTACAAGAAAAGGCAGATACAACAGATCTTAAACGAGCAGCCAAGATCAAATACAAAAGAAAAATTTAGAAACATTGCTCTTCTTCCACACTTTCAAGGAGTATCCGATCGCATAAGTAGACTGTTGAAAAAACATGAAATACATATTATACAGAAACCAACAAGGAATTTGTAATCTTTCCTACCTTCAGCGAAAGAAAAAATTGCAGTAGAACAACTCGCGGGAGTATATAAAATTCCATGTTCATGTGGCTTAGTTTACATTAGACAGACAGGAAGGCGGAT
Source organism: Medauroidea extradentata (assembly GCA_003012365.1). Taxonomy (NCBI): domain Eukaryota; kingdom Metazoa; phylum Arthropoda; class Insecta; order Phasmatodea; family Phasmatidae; genus Medauroidea; species Medauroidea extradentata. The sequence continues at coordinate 293 of PNEQ01074714.1, forward strand.
AGTTACCCGGATCAAAGAACACATTTAAGACTAAAAACATGAAAACTACAGATCTGCAATAGCTGAGCATTCTTTCACCACCAAACATGGCGTAGACTGCAACCAGTACCAGAACAGGCCATAGTCAACATAAAAAACTACAGAACAAGGACAATATGTGAAGCCATAGATATAATGAAGTACCCTGAAAATGTCAACAGAGATGATGTATACAAACTTGTTAAACCTGGGCACCTATTCTTAAGAAACCTAAGCAAAACACAATCTATGCTACAAATTCATCATTGGCCAGAACACCAGCCAATCAGGAGAGGTCAGCTGTGATTGGCTGTCAGGGAGGCCAATGAAACAATGCCTCACTCTCATTGGCTGCCGGGCGAGCCAATCACATACTAGGCCCCTACAGCACACACACACACACACACACACATATATATACACATACATATATCCACACACACACACACACACACACAGGGGCTCCTCAACACCTGGTCTTCAGTCCATAAGTGTGACCCTGATGATGCCTACTGAAATGTATGGTGAAACGTTGATTCCTGAAACCATGAAGACGCGTATCCAGCGCGGAAGCCAAGATAGTCATCTAGACAATGGCTGCAAAAGCTTGCAAAACACACTTTAATTTTTATTAACTTGAAAACATTATGTTAAATAAATTGATGAATGATTATTTTAATTTTAAAATCATATATATATATATATATATATATATATAAAATTACATCCTGGGTGACCAAACGATTAAATTTTATGCAGGGACATAGAACTTAGCTGAAACGTAGAACGTAGCAGCGAGTAGATGTCCAGTGAAAGGCCATGTTGAATAAGTACGGAATTACTGGAAAAGTACTTAACTCTTGAATCAGTTGAAATATTATTAAACTCTTGAACTTGAATTATCAGATTATAGGATTCTTGAACCCTCCACTGTAACAAATAAAAGGAAAGTGGAGAATTACAATTAATTTTTAATGAAACAAAACGGGGGTCTAACAGCGCGGACAGGGTGGGATGACTTACCAATCAGAGGGTAGTTTAGATTGCTTGCATCTTGAAGCATACAAAAAAATTTTTTATTCATTACAAATGTGTCAAAATTCACTTGCTAATATATCAAACTTAACTATACTACATGACATGAAAACAAATAACAAAACATGGGTACTAAGTCCCGAAGCCTAACATCTCCCTATGAGCACGGATTTCACAATGCTGGTAAATGACATGGTACAGAAAGTGCGTGACGCTTATTAAATTAGAATGCAGCTGACAGATGGCGTGCAGATGTCTATAGAGTGCTGAAAAGGGTTGAAAGAACAGTGCGCTCTGTGCGCGGTGCGTGCTGCATGCGGGAGATCGAAGAAAGCAAGGCGGTGCAAAGGTTACTTTTTATGCCTGCAGTCAAGCTCAAATGCAGCTGTGCACGAATTGCGCTAACGTAAGGACGCGCATGGAAGACAAGGTTTCTTCCCACTGTGACAACAGTGCTTACAGGCACATACGGTATTTCCTGTGGGTAGTAATACAAGCTGATAGTAGTGTGGCGAGCTGGCCTGTGAAGCGAGCCTGTGGTCGCTCTGCCTGGACTGGGAGACGTGAAAATAAACTGTAGTACAACTAGCACAGAAATATTGATGAAAATTAATAATCATAGTACCCTTCAATTAATAAGTTTGTAGTTCTTCTGTGCCTGGTCTCACCCTAGTAACCATACTGTGAACAGTTGACATGAATCTGAATGCTGTTTGAAGTCTGTATTTGTTTCCCAGACGTCTTTTTTTTTTTTTTTTTTTGTCAGAAAGGCCTTGAACATACAGTAATAGTTAGGGTTCCTGCTGGTTTTATGGTTTCTGTGGGCTTACGTGTTCATTGGTGAAACTGGCACAGCACTATCAACCCAAATAAAAGAACAAAAACAATTGCAAGAAAGGCGAAACACAAAAATCATACATGCCTGGGAAAATAGCCACAAAATTCTTTGGGAAAACTCTAAACCACTTACACAGGAAACCAACAAAATTAAAAGAAAAACCAAATAATCAGCCTTCATTATTCGCTATAGCAATGTTTTCAGTCAACAGAGTACTGTTTTAAAAAGATACGTGGATCCCAATGATTAAGAGAGAAACAACTTAACAGCACAAAACAAAAACAAACACTCAACCCACCACAACTAATCAGAGTCAAACAATGCTGCACGAACAATCAGGAGACAGCTCATTCCCCATTGGCTGAGCAGGATAAGTGGGTTTTTTCCTATATAAACTCATGGTTTTTCCACCTCATCAGTCGCAATAGTGTTCCTGAGCCCCGTGTGTCTACCTGATGATGGGAACAGATTCCAGTTCCTTAAACATTGTTATACTGTGTCTGGAAAGCTACTGTTTTGTTTCGTCTCATCACTGTGTCGTTCGTTGTTTTTCTGTTTGTGTCTGAGATCTACTGTGTTTTTTAGTGATAGGCCGATTCCGATTCCAGAATCGATCGATTCCATCGATTCCACTGGAATCGAAATCGAACCGAATCCCTGGTTTTGGAATCGATATGACCGATTCTTATAAAAAACATCCCTGAGAACATATTTTCATCTCACAGTGATTTTGTGTACAAACTGCAAACTATTTGAGGTTTCTGATATTATTGTCGCTAATATAGCACACGAAAATGCAATTCTTAATTCCATTGGTAAGCGTGAACTATAAAATAAACTTGTTCGTCAATGATCGTCGTCATAATTTTTTAGACAATTACGTTGCATTACATTCAGTATCCAAATAAATACTTATTAACCATGCTGGACAGCTACTAACGCCTATATCCCCAAAAATAAAAATTACAAATCATCGCATAATCGTCGCATCGCAATGTTTTGTTTACGTTTCTGGACCAGAGATGTTAACTACGTTTCTACGTTCAAGTCGGAAGTACGACACTACTTGAACAAAATGGTTGCCGCAAGAATGGATTATATTTAGTACCAAAATATTCCACTGGAATGAAAATGGAACGTACCAGCGCTACTACTTTCACAGTCCGCCATCTTTAGTGTTTGTCTTGTGCGTGGACTTCCCCAACTGAACGTACCATATCTATGACGTCTCAAAATATAAACGAAGTTTGTAAACACTGCAACGGTAACAAACGGTAGCAAATATGTAGTAAAACTGTTCCGTCGTTAATTGTAAATCACTTTCTAATTCACAAATATTTTAAAATGTGTGTCGCAAAGCAAAAAAAAATAATGATTTTTTTTCAAAGTACGGCACGACTCGCAGAAGACAAAAACAAAAACTTGAAAGAGAAACGGAACTTGGAAAACTACTGTAGGCCCTATTGATCGATTTTATAATAACCAAAAGTTCCTATTTACCAGTAAATTTTTATTCACAATCACTACGTAAGTACCAGTAAATACTGGTGATAACCAAATGTGATAATACAATTATGCACAAAATAAGGTTGCCAAACAAAACCAACCTAACCTCCAAGGTGTAGTAAGTTATATAAATTAAATCAAACTGCACAGATCTTGTTTTGCTAAACATACAAATAGGCCTATATGTGTGTTTTATGTATGTAACCTAGTTCATGTAATTTCATTTCTTTCACAGGGACTATGAGGATTTTATGTATAAGAAAATAAAATACGTTAAAAAAATTTAAAAGAAATCTTTAGAATCGGACTCGGAATCGAAGAATCGAATCCCAATTTTAAGAATCGATGTTGGAATCGGAATCAGTAAATTTTAGGAATCGACCCAACACTAGTGTTTTTGTTTCATCTCATCGTTGAGTCGCACGTTAAATTAGGTATCTTTTTTATTTTTATTTTTAATATTTTCACTTATTATCTGTTTGTTCCTTGTTTTAATTGACCTAATTACATTTTTTTAAAATTTTATGCTGTGTATGTATCCTGTTGACTAAAGCATACTCCTGTTATTTATGCTTGTCTATTATCTTAAGTTTTCATTGACAGTCATTTGTTTCGAAATTGAGTGTGTCCAAGCAACTAAATCTAGTTATTGCTGTTCATGCCTCAGTAAATGTTTATGCAATACTTTGTGTAAAAAACAGAAAGGTTGTACATACTCTTATAGTGCACCCTTTTATTCAGAGTTCACCTACCTATTGCCCTGACATATACACAAGCACAGCCCCTTCCCATAGTCCGTCTGCTGTGAGGATACTCCCGAGAAAACCCCGTAGCTGCCCTGCGCCGCGCAGTAGGTGGAAGCAAAGTGTCAGTGATTCCCTAACAATATAGCTTGTAGTCCTTTTCAGTGTTTTGTTGTGCTTCGTAATTCAGTGTGCAATGCTTCGTGTAATTTATTATTATAAATTGAGTGTTATGTGCATATTATTTTTCCCCCCAGTTTTCATGTTATCCTTTTCCTTAAATGCTAAACAAAACCACTATGTAAATGAAATAAACATGGCTGTGCTATGGATGCACATAAAAAACATTCTATTTAAAAATTTTTTCTTATTTTTTTAATGATTTAAATACTTCATAAGCATTTAAATATTTTTCTCATATTTTTAATGTCATTGTTTAAATTGCTTAATATGTTTTGCTAATCTACGTCCATTCCAGTATACAGAACTTTCCAGGTGAACATAATTTTCACGTAAAACTTTATCAAACAGTTCTTAGCAGGCAAAATAATGTTTTCATAGCTTCTTTTCCCTTTTCCAAGTGCCAATTTGTCTTTTTGTATAATTTGTTGTTTTGTATAACCTGGTTTTTCCCAAGCAAATCTACCTTCCTCTACACTGCGAACTGACTGTTATATAGATATTTCACCCACCTCAGAAGTAAATGTCTGAGGCCACAAAAAGCATAAGTTAATGTTAATTAGTAGTGGCCATATTATTTGGTGAAAAGCAATCAATGAATACTAACATCAAAAAGCACATTTTATGGAGAAACAAATTGTCAAAATAAGATATGTATTATTTCCTATAAAAAGTATATCCCAATTTTTTTTAAAGGTACTGGTTCATAATCTCTGAAATTTGCCTCATTGTAATTTTCATCTCTAAAATCAGATGACTTGATTTTATAAATTCTTATATATTGTAAGATGCTTACTCCCAACTAAATTTCTATCTAAAAATTATGTAGTACAATTTTATATGAATGTGGGTTAAAGTAGGCATTGTTATTTACCCTAAAAACTGTTTACAAACATAGAAACAAAATTAAATTTTAAATTCAAAAAACAAAATTGGTCTAAACATAAAATCTCAACACCTTACCTATAATTACAAGGACTGTTCAAGGGTCTTAAAATAGCTCACATTGCCATGATTACAATCATCAAGATCAATACCTGCAAATCTACGAATTACTTTTCAGTTCTTACCAGCACCCTACGGCGCAGAGCACGATTCTCCTCCTCCAACTGCTTCTGCCTCACCTCCAAATGTTTCATACGCTGAGAATCATGTTTAAGAATCTTGATATACTCGACAGAAGATTTCAATATATTTCCCTTATTAGGCCGTGAATCCCGAACCACTTCATGGTACCTGCAAATGTTATAAATTTATTGACTCTTTCAAATTATTAAAATTATTATTGATCATTAACTTTCATTCCCATCCCTTATATTTTAAACATACTTCGGAAAGATTGTATCGTATTCACCCGAATGGAAGACAAGGTTCTATGACAGAAAATTAATAAAAATAATAAAGGGTCGTCTACAATCCAGGGTTGTCTTTAATTCAAGACAATTTGGGTATAAATACACTATCACTAAAATTTGACAATACAATACTTACGTGGGTGTTAAATGCATATAATTTCTGGGGGACTAAATTTATAACAATTTACTTGCTTATGTTCGTCTTCTCAAAATAGGTTATAGTTGAAAAAGTTGTGTTGTCAAGTAATGTTTTTATAATTACGGTACATGAATCACAACAAAACATTTCTGAAAATTCAGTTTCTTGACAATTACCGCAAAAATACATTGTAACTTATTGCTGCTACAATATCCTTTAAACAAATATGGTTATGTGAAACATAACGATCACTTTAGTTACATTATATAATGGATGCCATTCTTTACCAGCTATGGTACTTACCATAGATGTAGCGTAACCATAGACTACCTGTCGACAACATGAAGCCAATGGTGTGTATACTCCAGTTGCTTCAAGTTAACGTGATGTTTTCTTCTCTTTTTTCTTATCCTTTACGTCTTCTGCTTTTGGATGTACACTATTGATTGCGTAAAGCAAGACTATTGATTATTTTGAACACATCTTAACCTCACTTTCCTTATCTCCTGTACTATATGGTATCTTACTCTGTTGTATTCATGATAGTGTTCTAGGCTTTGTTCCAATCGTTTCCGGTAAATATATGTAGACACATTTTTACGGCATGCTGAAAACACCAACAACTGTGATGCTGGTAGAAAATATAATGTGACTGATGCAAATATGCAAAGATGGAGGAAAGGAAAACATTTGCTGTCCAACTGTAATGCCTCCAGGAAATCCTTCAGTGGACACAAACGAGGTAGTTTTCCTGTTATTGATGGAGAAGTGGCGGACTTTGTGAAAACTCAACGAAAGGATGGGAAACCTATTTTACGAGAAATAGTGAAATTAAAAAGCTCAATAAATAGCTCGCAGACACAATATCCCGAGAACGCAGTTCAAAGCCAGCAATGGATGGTGCACACAAATGATGCGTCAAAGTGGATTCAGCTTGCGGTGTAGAACCTCACTGTGCCAACACCTTCCTTCAGATTTTGAAGAAAAGCTTTGCACATATCAAAGGTACGTGATCGATCTGCAGAAACAGCATTATTATCTCTTGAGCCAAATGGGCAATGCAGATGAGACGCCTGTCTACTTTGATATGCCATCTAATTACACTATAGATGAAAAGGGATCTAAATCTATTGCTATGAAAACTTCAGGAAATGAAAAAACACATGTAACAGTGATGCTAGCAGTACTGGCTGATGGGAGAAAACGACCACCTTTCGTAATCCCTAAAAAAAGAATAATTCCAAAAGTAAAACTGGCTGCTGGAATAATTGTAAGATGTCAAGACCAAGGATGGATGACTGGTGAACTTATGAAAGATTAGTTGAAGATTGTTTGGGATAGGAGACGAGGTGTTCTACTAAAAAAAAAAAAAAAAAAAAAGAGGAGCGCTTGTTTTAGATTCCTTTAAAGGGCATCTTACAACAGGTGTGAAAGAAACCATTCGGCATCTGAACACAGATCTGGTTGTTATCCCAGGGGGGATGACTTCCTAATAGCAGGTGCTTGACGTAGTTGTCAGTAAGCCATTCAAAGAACATTTTAAGTCGGCTTATTCAGATTGGCTCTTAGCAGGAGAGCATGCAGTCATTCCTTCAGGGAAGATCAAAAAACCCAGTGTGTGTCTGCTTACTCAGTGGATCAAATCATCATGGGACAGAATAACTCCAGAGGGCATAGTAAGGGGGTTTAAGAAATGTTGGATCTCCAATGACATGGATGGAAGTGAGGACAAAATTCTTGACATTGACAATCCTGAAGTCAAAAATACAGCCAGCGAAAGTGAAGATGATCCAGAAGCGAATACTGCGGCCAGTGGAAGTGGTGACGACTGCGACAGTGCTGAAGATTGTTGTAAATAATGTAATGTAGTGCAGTTATAAGAAAATACATTGATAGGCTATGCAAGAAGAAGCTGCACAGTAGAATGAAAAACACAAACATCATTCAGTGAGGTTAGTCTATGTAATTGTAATAATTTTGTTCAAATATATTGTGATGTATGTCAATATTATACTATGTTAAATCCATGCTAAAAAATTCCTATCTCACTGCTTTTAAAATTTTCAGTACCAAGTCATTTCAAATTCAGGTTTAAATATTTTTCCTTAAGACAATTTGGTGAGGGAGGGGGGGGGGTGTTGTTCTTAAATTCAGGGTCGTCTTACATTCGGGTGAATACGGTAGTTCAAACTTGCAAATTTTTAATTTATGATTGTCAATATTGTATAAAGAGTACCCGCCTATCTACGCCAGTGCTGTTAGGAGGCACACTATTCAATAAATTATATAAATGAAAAATAAAATAAAGTACATCGCAGAGAACACATATTCCTGGAACAAACATTTCTAGCCATCAAGTTTTATTTTTTCAGAACTTTTGTTACTTTAATACAAATAATTCTAGTTTTTCCTGTGTTTTAACAGATGCATATTTCACATACCGGTACTACTTATTTCAGCAGCTATTTTTAATTTCACTATCAGTTTAATGATGTCAAAATATTAGGTTAAAGGTAGCCTACATTAAAGCTGACATGAACAAATTAACAAAGAGAGAAGTTAACTCTCAGATAACCAAGCATGTCAATTTTGGTAAAAAATGATTATGTATATTGTTACTAAGTACTAAAATACTATACTACGTACATGGTTATTTAGTACTAAAATTTCTGTCATGTAGAGGTTATAGAAATATTTTGCTCCAAAACCTCATACATGAACAATCACCATGTTGCACATTAAACAATATGCTTCAGTGAAACAAATTCTCAATTTGTTTCAAAACTTTACGCATTTATAACATTGCACAACTAAATAACTTGTAAAACAAATTTGTGTTTATATAATACATTTAGTTATTTATGTCTGCATCGGCAACATTGTGGGAATGTAATGTGTAATGGTGTACAACAACAATATTTGCTAAAGGAAGAAAACACTAATTTTATTTGGATTTGTACATTCTTGTAATGTTCATCATTCCTTAACATTTACTCCAAGAGGGTCTGTCTCTATTCCAGGAGTCTCCCTATAAAAAGTTTGGTATACATGGTATAAAGTTAGATTGACTCATGTTCCTACCACACTTTTTATGCATTAAGTTGTTACAGAACTTCATATTTGCAGAAAAGTTTGTCTCAAAACTTTATACATGTGGTAACAGAAGTGATGGTCAATAATTCACACATGGAAAGTACTGGCCAAAGGAAGCTACAAATGTCCAATAAACATGGGTCCGGAAATCAACCGCTGTTGAGTTCTCGTAACAAGTCGAATTGGGAACCAACTCCAAATGTGTTTGGATTCCTAGGTAATTACGCTGGTATCTCAAGGTATGGGTTCGCCTATCAGGTTTATGACAAAAGCGCAACTACTCCCCTCGCTCCCTACATGCACTGTGCCGTTCAGACAATCAGTTACGAAAGTAAAGGCATCATGGACGGAGGTTACACTAATGAAGAGTATGCTGACATGCACTTCATGTATGGCAAAGCTAATGGCAGTGAACTTCAGGCTGCACAATTGTATGAAGAAGCTTTTCCTCACCGTACGCAGCCCAACAGACGTACATTTACGAGGTTACATCAATGCCTTCGAGAAAGTGGGAGTTTCACACATCATGTATGAGAAGGTAGACCCAGATCCATAACACCTGATGTTGAGGAAAGGGTGTTAGACATTGTACACGAACGTCCGAGTACTTCAACAAGGATTGCTATCCAGGAGCGTGTGCTGAGTCATATGAGTGTGCGGCGGATTTTACATCGGCAATTACTGTATCTGTATCATCTCCAGCGTGTGCAAGCTCTCAACAATGCAGACTTCCCTCCTAAAGAGAATTTCTGCCAATACATGCAACAACAGTGTCCTTTGAACCCCCTGTTTGTAAGCAGTATTCTGTTCGCAGATGAAGTTGGGTTTACCCATGACGGCATTTTCAACTTCCATAACTGTCACATTTGGGCCAATGTCAATCCTAATGCGACATGTGAAACGACATCAGCAAAGTTTTTCATTGAACGTCTGGGCCGGACTGCTCGGAGACAGCATAATTGAACCACACTTCCTACCACAGAGACTAACCGGAGATCGGTACAGGCAGTATCTGCGTACTGTACTTCCAGATCTGCTTCATGATGACGATGTTCCACTGAACCAATGCCTGAACATGTGGTTTATGCACAATGGTGCTCCAGCACATTTTCAATTACGTGTGCGCCAGCTTCTAACTCGATGGTATGGTCAACATTGGATAGGTAGAGGAGGACCTGTGCCACGGTCTCCAAGGTCACCGGATTTAAATCCCATGGATTTCTGTGTGTAGGGTCATGTCAAAAACCTGGTCTATGCTACTGAGGTCAACTCTCTTGAAGCATTACGCTTGCAGATTGAAGCAGCCTTCCAGCATTTACAGAATACACCAGGACTACCTGAGAGGATTCGCGACTCGTTTCAGAGACGAGTTCAATGTTGCATTCAGACCCATGGGCAACATTTTGAACACCTTCTTTAAAGATTAGAAATTCCATGTGTTCCTACACACTGATCAACTGCAACTAACAATGTGTTCTATCTCAACAACGGTTTATTTCCGGACCCATGTTTATTGGACATTTGTAGCTTCTTTTGGCCAGTACTTTCCATGTGTGAATTATTGACCATCACTTCTGTTACAGCCTGTACACACGTCATTTTGCAACCAAACTTGATACAGTCAAACCCCTTTAATACAAAACTGAAGGGACCAAAATTTTGGCTGTTTGTAATAATGAGGTTTGTATTAACAGATGTCCACTAAAATTTTTTAAAAGTTTCTAAAATTTTTTGGTCACTTTGTTTAACCCAAAAAATCAAATAGTCTTTTCACCACAATGACTTCCTTTTACTTGGGAACTTCATATTGCATTGTTTAATACTTAAACAAAATTTGTATTAAACATTAAAGTAATAATTTCATTTCTTGTAGGATTCCAAGGGGAATAAAAATCACTTTGTATTAATGAGAACTTCGTATTAACAGGGTTTGTATTAACGAGGTTCCACTGTACATGCTAATTTTAAAGTGTTATAACTTAAACAAATATGGACATATAGCCAATTTCTTTGTTTTAATTTACATACATTGACTCACTTTAACATTTGAGTGTCTAAATGTCAACATATTCTGTGTTGATTAAGCGTGAGAGGTTTTAAGCGTTTTCTGAAAAATCATGTTAGATGCACATCAAGGTTTGGAACTCACCTACTCACTTGTAAGTGCACAAAATGAGAGAATAAAATTCTCTACATACTTAAATATTTTTTACTAAACTTTAATTACGTTATAAGTAAAAAAGGCACATCTTTAAACTTAAAAGTGAATTTCCACACATTACATATTCGGTTATCTATTGAAAACAATTTGATCCTTGTCCAAAAACTTAAGTTTTATTGTTAATGGCACCATGTCTACTGTTCACCAAAGGAAAGAGCAATACAATGTTAATGTTTACATGCAGTATTGCACCAGAGGTGCTAAGGACACGGTGGCATCATTGGCGAGTTTATGTAGCTTCTTAACCACTACGAATCTAAGTTACATATGTCTGCTTGAATGGGCGTTCTCTTTACTTTTAAACATCTGATTCGGTTCTCTTATTCCCCCTCTACCCTTTCCCTCCTGGCACATGCGCAGTGGTGAGCTCTGGCCAAGTAAGTCGTCGTAGTGTGTGACTCGGCCTATTTCTACACCTAGTCTGTCCGGAGGCTGATTGTCAAGTAGATTCATGAGAGTACGTGTGCTCCACCTTAGGGCATTCTGGGACTATCCCCCCTCCACCCATTGAAGCTGCCTTCATGGCATTATTGTAGCCTTGTTAGCATAATTTTCCAATTGTTTCGACATAGCCTACCAAAAATTAATTTTTTGTTAATGTTTCTATTTCACATGTAATCTTGTGTTCCTCTTAGTAATGCGCACGCTAGGTTTGCATCACCGACATGAGTCAGCATGTCCATCTGTTGTTGGATTCTAAGTAATTGTGTACTCTCAAATTGGTTCGGCTACTTGTTACTCGACAGTTAAATGGTACTTGTTTGATTATACTAGTTGGAGCCCGTAGACGTGTCCAGACCTTGAGGTTGCTTAAAGTTGTCCATTCCTTTGTGCTAAACTGATGAGTCAATTACTAAAGAAATTAACATAGCTGATTTTGGACATTTGTGAGTCACATGTGGATCTACGTAAAAGGGCGACATTTGTCACACAATTACACACTTTGGGAATTGTAGAAAACAAATTTTCCTGAATGTCAGGAGTTGTCATAGGGTCACGTGACTATCTTCAAGTTCTGTGTCACCAAATTATTCTATTGAATATTGTGAGGATACGACTTAATACTTTGTTAAATGATGAAAAGGTTGAAGGTACTGATACAGTTTGGGATGGAAAACAGAAATTTGTAAGGATGAAATATGAGCTGTGTAACATTCATGATGGGTTAGTGATCTGACTATATCCTGTATAACGTTTTCTTGAACAAACTTCCGACACCTGTATTTGTAGAACTAATATGGCGGACAGCAAGTGAGAAGAGAGCGTCACGAGATGCCAACATGTAAGGGATTACGAGGGTGCGGCCGCGAGATAAAGGTGCCATGAGCTAGGGCCGGGGGGAGGGGGAGGCAGTCAGTTGTCAGTCAGTCAAAGGTCAGTCAGTAAAAATCAGTCTTCAGGACAGTTGGGAGAGGTCATGCAGTCAATGGTTGCAGATGGGGAGCTCGCCAGAGAGGACAACGGTGATAGGGCTTCAGGTTAGACCGTCAGTGAACGTGCTTGTCCCGGATGTGTTGCGACTTAAAATTAGATTTTTTATTATTAGTTGCTGATTTCAATTGATTCGAAACAAGTGAAAGGACATTTTGTTTATCCAAATTAGTTAATTACTGGTGTTGGAACATGTACATAAACATATTTTTCTAGGCTATTGAAGGGTTGTTTTATTTTACACATTTTGGAAATCCCTCAAGAAAGCTGTACAACCAGAACAAGGTTGTTGCAGAAACAACTGCTGGGATACCCCGTGAAACGCATGCACGAGGCTTGTTTAATTTAAAAACAGATGTATCTATTCGGAGAGTCATTGGTACAGCTTCAAGGATGTTAACAGGAGCAGGCCGTAGTTTTCAACATAATCAGCTATGTCGTGATATAGTATGCGCAACTGGTTCTCGTGTGGTGATTATAGTTTGTTCAGCACCGAGACAGGTATAAGAATATACAGTCTTCAGACGTAATATTGGTGAAATTGTAAATTAGTATTAAAATGTAAAGGTAAAGAACAGATATCTTAATCAGACTGTACATAATATGGGAAATAGTACATTTATAAATTTAATTAAAATTAGTGAGTTAAGCAACCTCAATGATAGTTAAACAGTAAAAGTCCACCTTGGAGTGATCAATGATAATGTTCGGGATGAAACGTTCTTTATAAGTTAGTTAATGTTACAGAGAGATTATAACTTGGACAACTTGTAGAATATTTGTAACTTTAAGAATGTATTGAAAGTTATAATAATAAAATGCTCTATAATCAAATTTCTATTCTTAGTTCTCTAGACCTTAAGATGTACGTATTATTCCTTCAGCTTAGTGAATGTATCATTAAATCTTGCTAAATAATGTGTGTAAACTACAGTACTATTTTAATTTCTACAGGAGATATAAGATCCTATTTTGATGGTCTTGCTTCAAAGGCAAAGGTTAATCATTTTTGTAAAATATTTTGCAGCTTATGCCCAATGTTCCATGGCGGCAACTACATTTTAAGCAGTGCCATTAGTCCAACTAGCCATCTTTCCAGGATATTGTCATTCGCGGCCCCACTAACCTAAGATGTTAAGCCTTGTTGTGTGTTTTGACGATTAGGACAAGGTAGTCATTATACCAGTTTACGACTTGCTCATACCATTGAGCTAGCCTGGAGAAGGATGATAATTTTCTCCAGGTGGCAGCCCTTTCCCCTCAATATTAGGGTCCCGAATGAACTGTTATGTGAGCCTGGCCGTACAGAAACACCGCTTTGTGACAATATGTACTTAGATGTTACGTTGTATAATATTGTGTTAATCGTACGAAGTGTGTGTGTGAGCCCCTTAATTCAAGTTGCCTCAAATGCAGTTTAAATGTTGTCATGTGGTTGTAACCACCAAAATTTTCTGCTTTAATAGCAAGCTGTGTACCTAGCACAATTGTGATGCCAACACGTGCATTGGCAGAGCGTTTAACAGGGTTAACTTTAAAGTGGTACTTCAAATACATTAATCATTTTTGTTGCAAATGACTGTAATTTGTTGTAATGTGGTAAGCCTATGTTTGTTGATCAGACAGTAACAGAATATTCACAATTGTTGTTCTTGTTCTTTAAATTCAACCACTAGTTGTTTTGTAATCCTGCACATTGCTTAAAATTCTAAATGCTATGAAATTTCAATAAATGTCTTGTATGTTTTCTGAATTGCCATCCTTATCTTGTATTTTGATTGTGTCTTCTTCAATCATAATATAAGCAGGGCCTGGAATTTTTCGCGATCGTGAATTTCGCGAAAATTTGAGCAAATTTCACACCAAAATGTGAAAAGTAACTGCACTCGCGAAAATTCCAAAAACAGCGAATACACTCGCGAAAATTACGAATGCACTTGCGAAAAGCACAACATTTATATGACAGTATGAACACAATCCCAAAAAGTGTAATCCTTTGCATTTCACTGATACTTAAAAACGCTAAACTTCCTTGAAACACGACTCTTGCACCTATTTAATATCGTTTTTATTGCGCGTCGACGTAAAACACGGCTGGCGGGATAGTGCCTTGTGAAATAAAAAGTGTAAGCAAACTGCTTTGTAAACATGGCCGGCAGCGATAACACTTGAAACTTGAAAGTGTATTTTTCTAAATGGATACCTAGCCCACACAGGAGTATGGTGAATATCACTGAAATTTCTCAGATAATTTTTAAGTCACAGAATTAAGTGAACTGACGTGCACACGAAACATACACGAGCGATGTTGATGCTGGATGCCGATGCATTGCGCACAGAAAGCAAGGAGATGAACGCGAGACTGTGTGAGTGCACAGTGGAAAGATAAGCTGCCAGCAGCTGTTGTCCAGCTAGCGCGTCACGAACCGCGACAGCGTTGCCAAGCTAGCGCGTCACGAGGCACGGCAGCGGTGCCAAGCTAGCGCGTCACGAGCCACTGCAGCGTTGCCTAGTGCGTCAAGAGCCACGGCAGCGTTGCCAAGCTAGCGTGTTACGAGCCGGACAGCGTTGCCAAGCTAGCGTGTCACGAGCTGGACAGCGTTGCCAAGCTAGTGCATCTCGAGCCGGGGCAGTGTTGCCAATGCATCGGCATTCCATTGTTGATACTTCTTCACACAATAGATTCTTTTTTTGTGAAAGCCTGCAACCAATCAGAATTTGCAAAAGGCACTTTCATGTCTATTCGGCTTCCATGTGCAAGTGCTGACAGTATATGGTTTTTTCCAAGCATAACATTGTTCTTTCTGACCATCGCCATGGCCTCACTCAGGAAAATCTACCAGTGAAATGTATTTTAAAGCTTAAACATTGCTAAAATGCGCTGCTTGGACAGTGTGTTTTTTCTGTTTACATGTACGAGATTTTTTAACAATTTTTGTACAGTTCAATAGTTTTTAATAACGTTCACTGATTATTGTTTAGCAAATTAAGTGTATTAATGGATTCTTTACTAAATATGTCAACCATATTCATGACAGTGAAACCTTTTTTTTACATTTCAATGGCCAGTAAAGTTTCAATTGCATAATGAAAACATGGACATTAAACAACCACTTTTATAATTTGAAACTACCGCTTTTGGCATGTTTAAAACACCGAAATTTTCCAGGCCATAAATATAAGGGGTACAGTATGTACAACCTACAGTAAAGTTACATAAATAATTTCTTGAAAACAGATGAACAAATGCTTAACATATTTTAAACTGTAACTGTGAAATTAGTTGTCAATACAAACTAAACATATATTCATCCACATTTGTAATGCTAGGGAATTTTTAAGCTGTAAGGTTATAGTACTTTTGGTAACATCTCCTGTTAATGAGAAATGTAAACAAGTGTGTTATGTAAATATCAAATGTACATACAGTGAAACCCCTTATTTACACTTTTCAGGGGAGAGGATGAAAAAGTGTAAATTGCAGGAAAGTGTAAATTAAGGAAAAAAAAAAACCATTCAACTTACCTTATTTAGTACTTTTGTTTTCATGTTGCTTAAAAAACTCTCTACAGGTAAGCAAGGCATTTAACACATTTTGTCACATAAAATTTGGTACATTGTAAGTTACCAATATCAGAATTGAATATACTGTTATGGGAAGATTTATGGGTCCTGCACATACCATGAGAACATTTTAAAATGTTAGATCTGATTATTTTTTTTTATCATTTGGTTAATACTGTTCAGCAGTTTACCATTTCTTGCAAATGCTATCACGAATTTAGACAAAAACAGTACGCATTTCAATGGGAATGTAAAGTTCTGTATTCAGATCAACACAAGTTTCCACGAACTCGTCGCACTTCTCCATTATTACAATATCTATTTTTGTTTCATCGAAAATGCGAGCTATTTATTTCTTTTCGATTACATTACCATTTTATAATCATCTAAAACACACTGCACAAAAATGGAAATGATTTAAAACATAACTGTTTATAATAAAACATTTTCAAACATGTTTCGAAAATTTTAGATTAAAGTTACTGTTATTTGCGACTACAAAGACATACGAACGTAAGTAAAGAGATCAATGTTGCCAACGTGAATACAGCGATCGATAGCATTCGAGGCAATCAATAGTGCTAGCTGCAGCAATTTTCTTGCTGCCATCTTGAATTTATTGTGTCGTGAGCGCAAGCATTACAAGCGACCACGATCGTTCTCCTATGGCTTGGCATGTGATCACAAACCTCGTTTAATGTTTCTTTGCTCTATTTCCAAACCTGTTTAGATGTCCTTTCTTCGTCATCTATGACTATGAAATCTTGTGTTTTTATTGTCTTCAGATGGCGAAAACATGGGCGAAAAAAGTAAACAACGGGGAAAATAAAATTTTGATGTGTATGCGGGAAAATTTAACATTGCACTAAATGGCATACAAACAGGACCTGAAGAAAAAAGTGCAATTCGCGGGGAAACGTAAATAACGGTAACATAAATATGAGGTTTCACTGCATAAAATTTACTTTTTTTACTGGCCAAAATTTTTTGAATGATTGATGAAGAAAAATTTGACGGTTTGGGCAATTTGTTGGGACTGTGAAAAATTATTGGTAGTTGCAGGAAAACAAAAAATAAACAGAATCAATGCAATGAGGTTCAACTGTAATAACAACTGGAAATTATAAAACGATAAGCATGATTTAACTAATGTACTTAAAAGAAATAAATAAAAAAAGTTTTGTAGCAGTATAACTACTATTTTACAAACGCTGATTTAACGAAACATTGATTTTGCAACATTTTCAGGAACCATGAACAAAGGCCTCACTATTTAACAAACTCGGATTTTACTAAATATTGATTTAGCGACAATACTTTTGCGACGTCACACTTCATTAAATCGGGGTTCTACAATAAATCACTTTATCAATACCGTTGACTACATTTCTTGTACTTACATGTCATTGGTCTTGGGCAGTAGCATTCCTAACACTTTTATTTGGTCATTAATTTTGAAGCGACGCCTTCGCTCAACTGTAACAAAACACACAAAGACTGATGACGCTGATACATGACCAACATAAGAAAGAAATTATCCAAAATTTCTACCATTTTAAACAAACTTATAAAACAAACTGATGATCACAACTGAAATTTTCAGTTCTGTTGAATCCTGCTATAAAATTTAAGCTGTACACATTTGACTTACAACATACCAATTTTTGCAAATCAAGTGCAAACTATTCTAAAAAATTACACAAATTGGGTGGTACATGTTATTTTCCATTGTGAGGGGGCTGGTACATCTGCTGCTGCATTTGACATTTTTTTTTGGTGGGGACGTAGATCTGTTCCTTTTGCTATTGCAAGTAGTTATGCTGGCAGAACAAAGACGAAAACAAACACACTGATGTAGAGGCTGTGCCTATCATACTGATGCCCGGATAGCAGTGAGGTTAATCAGCCACAGATGAATAAATAAATTTAAAAAATCATAATATCGGCTTTTTTCTCTTTTTTATTTAACCTCTTTTGACGGAATTTACCATACAAAGACAATTCACATAGTGAGTGCTCGCCCAGAGTTAGTTGAGGAGGATTTTTTTTTATCTATGCATTACGCCTTTCCGCATGCCCTCAGTAGTAGTACTTGGCCCGGCATTTTGTCTACCTTAGTAACTGACTACGCGGTTATTAACCACTACTTCTGGTTACTACACAACTATAAAGAAAAGGCTGCATGCCAAAAAGAGAGACAAAAAAAGAATCTCTGCTAACGAATCCATCCTCTTATGCTTCACAGCCCCTCTACCACGTCTAACACTTCCTCTTCCTCCCGCCATGACGCCCCAACTAAACAAAGCACTCTACCGGCCATCTCCCGGCGACCGTTCACGAGCTCTGATGTATCACAACTGCCGTTTACACACTTGAATAGAAAAACTTAGCCGGCCATCTCCCGACGACCGTCCACGAGCTCCGATGTATGACAACTAACTTCCCTGGGCGGACACCCGGACTTACTTGACCGAGCGGCGTAGTGATACACCAGGATCCAACTTGTTCAAAGGGAGCTGGTCAACTGACATTTATAGCATAAAATTTATATGTAACATAGTTACTGACAAATTTCCAAAGTCTTTTGTTCCACCATACCAGCTAAATATTCATTAGAGTTAATAATTGGGGATGTACGGCGTCATCAATCTGCCGCGGATCATCACATTTTCGGAGTTCTGTTGCAGACGGTATTACCACCCATGTCGATCGAGAAATGCCCTGCAGAGCTCCCCGCATTCCAGCACGTCCCAATACGTGCCTCCAAGCGGGTGAACTCTGACATGCCTGCCAGATAAATCCATCCTAACACAGGCTAGCTCACAGCTTATTAAATTTTAAAAGCCAGCATTTCTCTGTACGTGCTTCCAAGCAAGACTATGACCAGCCTGCCAAATAAATTCCATTCCACTTGATATTTAAAAAATCCAAACAAGGCAAAATACAAGAAAAGTTGCTTGAAATTAAATTATCTTTAAAATGAGTCCAGACAAAATTGATACGTAAAATTTAATACTTTTATCTTGCCTTAACAGTTAAATTTTAAATTTTGAATGAAATTTTAATGTTAATTTCTCTACTTGCATCCCCAATTAATATGTTAGATCCTGCCGTATACATCCTTATACCTGGTTAATTTGGCCTACTTGAAATGTTATAAACAACAAAAAAAATATATATATATATTAATTAAGACAAAAAATAAAATTGAAATTACTATGTGATGAGAGGCCTTAGTAAGTGCTACGTGCCAGTGCACGTCACACCATTATTTAATACTGGAAATATACATGAAAACGCTGTATAGTTACAAAATATTGACACTCAAGTCGTAGGAAGTGTAATGAGTGTTGCTGATGGCCAGTCAGTTTCCCAAGGTTCCCCCATTCTCCTTACAACCATATTCTAAAGTGTTTCTGCTCACAACTCAACTAGCATCAGTCTTCACTTATGTAACTCTGATGACTGAAGATTTGAAAAGGCAACAGTGTCAAGAATTGTTATACAAGATGTTGCAAAATTCCATGTCAATATTCTAAGGAAACAATCCTCACGTGTAGAGGAACAAAAAGTGTTATATGAACATAGGTCCAAAAAATGCACAGTTTCTGCACTACAGTTGGCAATACATTTGACGTATGATTGATAGCGCCCGGGTAGGATCATGTTGCTTTGGGGCATCATTACAGCAGTACATAACATGTTACTATACCACTATCACACAGACAGTAGGAACAACTGTGACACAGCAACATGATCCTGCCAGCGCGCTATCAACCATACATCATGTATGCCAACTGTTGTGCAGAAACGGTGCGTTTTTGGACCTATGTTCATATAACACTTTTTGTTCCTCTACACGTGAGGATTGTTTCCTTAGAATATTGACATGTAATTTTGCAATACCTTGTATTCTTTAATAAACTTACAGAAGGGAAGTTGCCATGGTCATCTGTATACAATATTGCACAATGTAAAAATTATACAAGCTGTTTCACAACTCACTCAAAATATTTTTGAAGGGGAATCCTTGAGGAAAAAGAGGGATTATGTAATGCAAGCTATAGCCTAGCTCTATTCATAAGGGAAATATTTGCCTTTGAAATTTCAAGTTATAATGTAGTATTTTTACGAAGTAGAATAAAACTGTGGTCATATAATACTGCTTTTTACAATTTCCTGGTAAATACACCAATTATTTTCAGAACAATTTTGTCTCCATTTGTTTCTGTGTATAACATTCTCACTGTTTACAACGCACATAATTTTCATTTCCTGGTATTTATACGTTTTGTTTACTTTAGTTTAAAGTTTGATTATTTTCAAAACACGAGTGAGAAGCATACCAAAATGTATAAAATTATGGCAAACGTTAACGGCACTGTGTTAAAACTGTTTAGCTCATGTAAGTTGGAGACTACACCTGTACAATCTGGGACTCTACCGCTTGACGCTATTCTGTTGGCTGCTTAGTTGATATTACTCATGTGACAGCACCATGGGTGTAACCTTCTTGTGCTGTCTGCATTCTCGATCACATGGCTACTGATTGTTTGCAACTTGCACTAATTCGCTCTCATTCATGTGACAGTTCCTCAGTCATACCTGCCAACTTTTCAAAATGACCATCAGTAAAACTTTTCCAGAACGTCACATTTTTGCGTAAACTGCACGCGGCAATTTTTGTGCCAAATTATATCAGTCACAATGTCTTACAAACTGTACACATAACATATAGGCCTATAATATTTTAAAAGTTTATTTGTTTTTAAAGTAGGCCTTATCAAGATGTAAATATGCAAAAACAATTATTTGCCAAGTTATACTTTGAACAATTTCCTGTTCACTTAATTCTTTGAAAATCCATCATTCTTTTATAATTCAAAATGTACACTTGCATCTTTAAACAACCAGTAAGCACGGTTACAAATATAAATAGTTTCACAAAGTTTGATATAAATCTCAACTAGTTTTGTTTATTTTATGTGG
>PNEQ01074715.1:0-21405 GCA_003012365.1 Medauroidea extradentata
ATTTCCAAATGCAGCAAAATTAATCATTTTCTTAAAATTTTAAAAATTCATAACTCAGAAACTAACAGTCCAAAAAAATTGTAACTCGGCCAATTTCATCTTTGCGATAGGTCCTACATATTTACAAAATATTGTCAAAATCTAAAACCTTGATTTTAATTTTAATTTTTTAATTGGTTGATTTGACATGGAATGTCCCGTTCTCCTTCATTGAAGTTGAACTTTCAGACTTTTTATTTATTATTTTTTAATTTTTTTTTGTAGTGGAAAAGTTACGGCATTTTGTCTTCTCTTGCACTTAACCATCTGCCTTCTAATTTTATTGGTGAAAAATCTCAAGCAAAATTCATAGTTTAATACTCTGTATTACTTATGTATCTAAGTAACTGGTTTTGAGAAATTACAGTGTAATAAATCCTGTAGTAACTAATTTGAAGGTCTCTGAAGTAGTGTTTATAAGGTGAGTAATGTTTTGAAAGACTCAAGAACTGTCCTCTGGATTGTGTAGGCTGTTCTTTTCATTTACCAGAGCACTGTGCACATTCTTAATAGTTTTGTAAAAAATTGCAGATTTCTGTCTTATATAGACAGGTGGGCATGTTCAAAGTGTGCAGACAATAAGAATTTATCCACTGTAATTTTTGTTTTCCAGAATTCATTAACATGAAGACATTGGAAGTGGTTGACATTAACTTTATTAGTGAAGAGACACTTGAAACTGTTGAGTCATGGTCTTTGACCGTTAAGTACAGCAACAAGCCAAATGACCGGGAACAGCAAAAGCCGTTGTCGAAGATTAGGGCGGAAATAGCAAATGTGTTTCGTCAGATCATTGCGACCGTCAGCTGCATACCACACCTTGAGCAGCCAGGTAATTAATGATGATTATTCACTCACAGCTTGGTGACTGACCGACTAGTGGCAAGTACCAACTGCTCAGGCTTATTAGCATTGTGTAACTAAAATATTGGTAATTCTCAGGGGTGCTGGAATGTATTTGATTTGGAGAGTACAAGATGTCTTGGTTTTTTTTTTTACTGAAGGGGGTGCAGGGTCCTCAACAGGAAAAATTTATTTTCTAGATGCATAACTGGGCTATTTAAACAGTTTTGAAACTTAAGCATACAATATACAGCGGGTAAAAGTACTAATATTTTTGATGGTGTAATTTATAATTTAATGCCATGATCTTTAAAAAAGGTATCTTAAAATTATTTATGAAGGCAACATTTTTGTCGAAATGTATTTTCATTCGGCGGAAAGATATAAACAGGCAGAAAATAGAAATTAATAAGGGCTTTTTTGAGTGCTCACTTTTTTTTTCATCAAAAAATTTAAACGTGTAGTAAATTAATGAAAATAAAATCGGACAGCACACGTTGGACTGTTTCCCATGTAATGCCGGTAGAATTAAACATAAGTTTTAAATATGAAGATTCGAGAAAAAATGTGTAAATAAAAACTGCACTTTGCCACAAATAAATCCTGTGCTGGTAATACGAACCCCTTTGTTAAAAATTACAAATGCACTAAACTAAATGAAAAGGTGCTGTTTTTAAACAAAATCCAATTGCACATGGCAATGTACATTGATAATACTAACTTTTAAGTTCATACTAATCTAAAAATTTAAATAAAGGTAATGTTAAACATCAGTTGTAAGGTTTTGTTGAACTTAAAGTAATGTTGAAAGAACATTTCTGTATTTACTTGCAAAAATCACAGCTGTATGCATCTGTCTCACACCAACACATTCATTGTGAGCCCAGAGTTCCTAATTCATACATTGCACCTACAGTTCACCTAGTCTGTCTTCTGAAAAAAAAAAAAAACTCCTTTACAAAACAGAAAACAGACATGCCACATCATCACTGTCAGGGCGAGGAACCCAATTTCGATGTCTGGAAGAGACTCTTTTGAGTCATTATTTAACTCTTCATCAGTGTCATCATCTGGGAAAGTTTATAAACATTAAATATTCTATTCTATGTTGTGGAAAATTATATTCCTGTTGTAACTCACCTTCAAGGAAGTAAAAAAAAAAATATTTACTTTCCTTATTAAAACCTTTGACACGAGAAAAAAATATGGTGGATGGTTTCAATAGCGACAACTTATTTTTGTGATGGGCCATAAAATGACCAAGCCAGGCTCGCCCAGTTACCTCCCCAGAAAATGGATGAGGAATGTTATTTCTTTCACATAACTGATAAGCCACATGCTGAACATCTTCTCTCGTCAAACCATGACATTTTAACTCCATTAGAAGTAGATAATTTACAATATCTTGCTCCATTCGAGTGTCATGATTGTCTTTTGTCTTATTTTTCTACTTATTACTTCTTCAATGGGTAAATCAAGACGAGAGAATCTTTGCAAAGTTGCACGAGGTACACAAAATTATATTACGCTCTCTTTAACCTTATTTTATTGTCTTTCAATGTCTGTATTGTATTGACCATATATTGTTTATTCAATAACTTTAGTTTTGTCTTCGTTTTTTCGCAAGGTATTTACGAGGCATCTGAAAAATAACTATATTATTTATTTTCATATACTATCACGTGAAACATTAGTGTCTGTAACATGGGCCCTTTTTATCCAGGGGCTCATATTACCATCATCAGGAAGGGCCCATATTTCCACCATCGCCATCTTTGTAGATGCAAATTTTTTACACAGTTCAACAAAGCCAGTATTTATAATCTCGATATAGTAACACAATCATTGAAACCTAAACTACATGGCACTATTATAGTAATAATTTGCAGTTACGAATGTGTGACTTGAAAAATTGTGAAACATTTACCTTTCAAAGTTTTCTCGATGGCGAAGTATGAAAACACTCAACTACACTTTCATCATTAGAGTAACTACCTCACTGCCCTGTACACACACTTTTACCAACTATTTCTAACAGTTCACGATTCAATCGCTAGAATGTGTGACCTGCTTTCTTAGAAATGCAGGGGGCTCATATTATCTACAGGTCCATATTACCACCTTTTCCTCTGTGTGTTACGTGGCATTTTGTAGACAATTGAAATATTTTCTTTTCGTTCATAGGCAGAATGTGCGCTTGTTAAATTGTTTAGTAAAAAACCATTCCCAACACACTACAATGCATATGAAACACATGACTGGCAGCCTTGGAGTTCATTTCATATTGCATTACACACTGCATACATGTATACGATGATAAAACTCATTGAAGTGCATTTTGTTGTCACTTTTTTGTGTGTCTGTTGTCAATTACAGTACATTTTTCTTAAACAGGATTCAGTTATCGGTATAAATTGTGGGAATAGGAAAAATTCCTAGTAAAAGTTTTTAATATTTACCTCATTCTCCCGAATTATTTCTGCACTAAATGCAGCCATGCAAAGCAATAGCTCAATGAACATTGTAATTTTCGAGTTATTCAGCTTTAAAAATGCCATTTTTTTCAAACGTCGCCACAAACATTGAAAACGTGTCCTTATTGGCTAACACATTTATGACGTAGTCTTACTTGTTTTGGTTAGCCACCGCATGCCAGGCACTATTATGGGCATTGGAATTTTTCAACGACTTAAAAAACTAATAAAATTTAGCGAACCCGGTTACGTAAAAGTTAATTTGGGGAATTCACCCGTTGTTTGTGCATGAGTGGTTGTATATTTGGTAGCCAACAACAAAGATTTATTTCACTTAAGTTGATTTTAAAGGAGTGAAGACAGCAATGTATTAGTAGGCCTAGCTCTCACACATTGTGACTATTAGCTATAGGTTTGAGTTAATGTAAATTTTATTTAAATTCCAGAAAGGTAATAACTTGCTACGAATTCAGATTAATGTTTCAGATCCGATATATAATCATAAGTTTAGGTTTGAAAGGTCAGACGAATGAAGTTCACATGCGTACAAAAAGTGAACATATTGAGCTAATATTTGGAATGCGTTTAACCAAACCTGGCCCTGACTATGATCGAACATTCTGGTTGAACGAGTTGGTAAACTAATATGGCAGATAAATTATTTTATTAGAAGTACATTTTTCTCTCAATAATTTTTACGTTTCTCGTGAACGGCATTGAGATAGCTGTGCTGCCATCTCGGGGCAAGCTTCACAAGACCCCGTCTACCCCTCGAATTAATTATCGACCAATCACGGGTGCCTTGAACTCGCCTTTTGGCTAATGACGTTGCCACAGCCAGTGGAACAGCCAAAACACTACAGCTGTCGTAAACTGCACTCTATTGACTGCAATTTTTAACTTAAAATAACTTATTTATTTTTAATGCTAACCATGTCATGTTGTACACAATGGATCATTACGTACATAAAATGTTTTTTTGTTATTAATAACAGACTATTAGGTCTCTCCTTGAAGCTTAAACCATTCAGTACACCTTGATTTATCAGACTGTGCTAAAGTTAAGATTTTATTCCGAGTAAATTGCATTTTATTGCTGCGCAAACAAACTACTATCCACTTTTATACTTTTAGGAGTTAAAGCCATACTTGATTTTACCGCATAAGTTGCTTTATTTAACACAATTTCACGACTTGAACATATGTAGCTGTCGTTTGTGTGTTACGTACATTAAAATGTACAGTACTGTGACATCACAGGGACATCAACATGGCGGTTACCGTTTTTGCCGCGCATAACAGTCTGCTCATTTTATTTAAGTATTTCTGTGAGTTACACAGACTCAAAGAAATTATGGTACCGTTGTTCATGAAACTAAACACACTTTTAAATAAAAATATAATAAAAAAAATAGGAACTTTACCTATTGTGGTATCTATGATGAAAAGGCAGAAATATAATGGTAGAAATGGTGTGCAAGATGAACAATGCAGAAAATAATTTCAAGTTTCAAATTATGCTAAATGAATAAGTTGACAAGGTATGTAGATTACCTACAGTATCAAAGTATGAAGATGCAATAACTAAACAACTTTCAGTTAGACACAATTGTTTCAGTTTTCTTTGTCATTTTCATACTTTTACACCACCATCTCAACCAAAAGTGGTGGAAGATGTTCGTACTAAGGGGTCAAATATCAACGGCTAAAATGAAAATGGGAGAAAAAATATTTTTACGTACGTATAATAAGAATATACTTGCAATTGGACTACCACTAGGTGGGAAGCATACCAACCTTCTTACACCATATCTTCCACTGCCCTTCTAAACTGTGTTGCCCCCTTAATGACACCACCACCTCTTGCAACAAATTCCACGCCCTAATCAACATTGACTGTAACCCCCGTTCTGTCATCTGCCAGACTCACTGCATCTTCCTACTGTTGTTTCCTCTGTGTCTATATACAGTATACCCTCTTCCAGATGTTCACCCAGTGCAATAATTATGTGTCTAAAGTACCATTCCTATTGAGAACCTGACCCTCACCCAAATTATTAGGGAGTAATTTGACCCAACTGAACCATTGGTTCATCTTTTCTAATTTCTCTTGCAGATGAAGTGAGCTGAAATATTTATCAGTTACTGAAAAACGTAGCTTTGGCTTGTGGTAAATATTACATTACTCATGACACAATGCAGTGTTTCGTAACAAATTAGGAAGAATGCACAATTCTGCATATTTACAGTTCAAATTGGATCACATACATGAGAGATGCCATTGGCTGGCAGTTTATTGATTATACCTTCATCTTAAGGAGGAAACAAACTCCTGTGTGGTTTAATTGCACTATGTTGTTGGTACATTTATTTTTAGTACTTTCATGATTGTTTACTGTTGTTAAAATGTGATATTGACAGATAAATTTTAATATCTGGTTCTGTCTGTGTGGGCAGTGACGTTCAACATTACGGCAGGCACACGACTGACAGAAGTTCCTAACAACAAGTGGGAAGAGACTGTGATACACAAGTCAGCAAATCTGGAACAGTTTCCTTTGCGTGTTATCAGCACAAACTTCCATGAAGTCAAGATCAGCGTGGCTCACAACCGCACTGGCGAACACGAGCTGATGTGTTGTGATTAGTACTGTACTGTGTAACATTAATTTTTGATAAATAAGAGTTTTTTTGTATAACTAGTGTTATGTCATTTTTGTCTTGTACAACCTTTTCATAGGCATCTTGTTACATAATTATGAAAAATACAAATGTGCATTCTAAGTTAAGCAATATTAAAATCCTTAATTTTAATTACAGTAATAAATACCAATAACACTGCAGTGATGACTACGAGAATTGAGATAATGAGGTGGCCGAGGCTGGTCAATATGATGTATATATAGTTAATATGACACATCCAAAGACAAGCAGGTTTGTGTGTTCACTTTCATTCATTGCCAGAGTTGCATAATGTCAGAATAGTAGATGGCACTGAACAACAAATCAGTGTCTCATCCAACATTTTTGCATAACAACCATGGTTGTGCCTAAATTTACTTCAGCACTTCTCAAAGGAAGTAT
Source organism: Medauroidea extradentata (assembly GCA_003012365.1). Taxonomy (NCBI): domain Eukaryota; kingdom Metazoa; phylum Arthropoda; class Insecta; order Phasmatodea; family Phasmatidae; genus Medauroidea; species Medauroidea extradentata. The sequence goes on from PNEQ01074715.1 coordinate 6,441, forward strand.
TTACGTCTGGTTTTGATCCAGTTGTTCAGGGCTGGGACCATCAGTCACATGCTGGATGAGGATGATGATTTGTACCAACAGTGGAGTCTGCCACAAGTTCATTGTGGAAGAATCACTAGGACTTGATGCATCTATGCCAACCCATTGAACCAATGTAGCAAGACACAGGTCAGTTTTTGGAGATGTGTTTTTTTTTTTTTTAATAGGAGATCCCTCATACGTACTTTGTGTCTTGTCTGCATAACTATCAGATAGTTTGTGATAAGAAGGTGCTACTTTGCTTTTATTTGTATTTAAAAGAATTTCAATATAATTTTTAGTTTCAATATGGTTGCTTGTATCATGCAAGTAGCCTAAACTAACACCCCAATCATCCACCTTTGTTTGGTATGGTAGCTCACCACCCCTGCATGTTATCTCTGCCATCTTGTTGGAGGTTGTCAACCTTACTAATGGACTAACACTACTAGAAAAATCAGGACATCAAATATGGTGTGTTGACGTTTTATTGAGACATCCTAAACTGAATGATAGGCAAGAGGTTGCATGTCACTGACACTCCTCTACAAACATCCATTGTTGAAGTAAATTCAAGGAACACTTGCTTATTTTGACAGCTGGTAACTGTCATTTTAGAAACTATAAAAATTCAATATTTGAATTATTCTAACGACTGTATTACCTTAATAAGTGACTGAGGTAGGAACAATGTTGGCAGAATATGGAAATCAAATGGGAGAAGCTTTCATTGATGTACAGCTGACAACAGAAAGTTTCTCCAAGGGTGTTTACACACTTGTGAGCTGAGCAATTATGAACTGCTCGAGAGCAGCATGCTCACCAATTTGTACTGTCCCGAGCTAAATACGAGTGCCGTATGAACCGCTCACAATGATCTGAGGGACGTCTGTTTTTTCGACAAACACAAAGGTATTTGCAATTGTAGTTCGGATGCACTTGCTGTAGGTTCATGGGTTTAGACAGTGTTCGCAAACCTTCAGTACTATCAGTAGACTATCATTTGCTTGTTGTAGACTCTTTGTTGGTTCGGCTGTCCAGTGGATCACAGGAGGTTCATTGAAACTAATTTCAACTGGAACACGTTGCGAGCACCTCACGAGTGATTTGCAAACCGCTTCCACCAAGGTAACCTGGGTTCAATTCCCTGCAGGGCTAGACCAGTGATTTTTCACACGTAGAAAACGTGGTATTTTTTGAAGTTGGCCAGTTGGTTTTCTCAAGGTACTTCAGTTTCCCCTCAACCTTTGGATTCTGTTGCTTTTCCATTGTAGGACTTCAATTCATGACACCCATAAGGGTGTGGCACGTACATGCACACTCCACACTCTTGCACACACACTCACACTACTGTATTCTTAATTTTTTTGTGCCATGGTTTGTGGAATAGACTGTACTACTAGGCTTCCGTTGAGATGGCAGCATAGCCACGTAATTGACAAAAGATCTCTGAACAAGGCTGGTGTGTTGGATGGGCCACACACTGTAACGCACCACTTGCAGTTAGTACACATCATAGCTGCTCAAGATATATCTTCAGTGATCCTTTCAGTGTGTCGTGTTGGTAACCAATGTGTAATTGCCTAATTAGCTTCAACTAAGTAGCCATTGCTCAAGCATTTTGAAGATTCTACACATCTCACTAAAATGAAATATTATGTAGTCATGCTTTACATTACTAGAAGATTATTGCAATACAGCAAGGCCAAAACAATTTTATTAATGCTTTGTTTTATTTATCCTGGTAGCAATAAACATTCATGTCCTAAATATGACTTGCCTTATTTCCTGTATACCAAAAAAATTTGACTTCTAGCATGGAATCAACTTCACAGCAATCAATGTTGGAATCTGCTTGTTGGTAGCTGTGTAATATCTGAAGAGAGAAAATTTAAGACAGCTCAGGGTTAGAAAAATAATATTTATGCTACCTAGTTCACTGTTAAAAATAGATATTTATGCTGATTTCAACAGTATTTATTTTTCACTAGAACTGCTACTATTAAAATTTTTATTTATCTAATATTGTGATAAAGGAGTAATAAATTTCTTTATGTATTACAAACAAAAACATTGGTTTTAATTTTATCGGTGTTATAATTCACTACAAGTCATCAGATTTATTGAACCTTAAATTTACTCCCTCTGTAAACAAAACACACTACTTATACTAGCCTATGTAAGTAATTTTATTGTACAAATAAATATGTGTATAACATTCCTTGCAACACTGCTCTTGATCTGTAGGATTCAATAGCACAACAAAATTTATATTTTAAAGTTAATGACATTCACTATTAAACAAGAAAAATTTTATTCTACAATCAGTATTACATGAAATATTCTTGAAACCATTAATCTACAACCACTATGTCAAATTAAAAATGATTTGGTATTTTCAAATAAATTATTACAGATAAACACTTCTAAGTTACATTTAAAAAAAAAAGGGGGGGGGGACCATAACTACGTCACTTGACTATCATGAACACATTTACTCCCATTGAATCACAAAGTACAACAGGAAGAGTGAAAAAATTCTATATGTAAATCACACACATAACTACTCGCAGAAATTTATATTGTACTTATATTACACTATCCACATATGCATGTACACAGCCATCTATGCTAACCTAACAATTATCTATGCTAACTAATTAAACTTGCTTCTTTACAACATGAGAGATAGCTAGGACATACTCAGAATATATGTTGGTGGTTCGAGGTAAAGTCAGCACTCAGTAATGCCCTACTTAATTTCCATTCCTAGTCAGTTTGTATATTTCCGCTGAATTTAACATCTATGTAATATGGGTGGCGTAGGCTTATGGCATACATTGTTGTATTTACGAATCACAATTATTGTGTGCTTATTATATTCAAAATCAAAACACAAACTACACATAGGACACCCATTTTTCAATAACTAAAAATCTGCACTGCTACGCACGTACATCAATAATAAAGTTTTTTTTTTTTTTAATGTGTAAAACAGAGGAAAACATAGTTAAGTCATTTTTAATAGTACTACTTTTAGATGCGAGACAGCATTAATGTCCAATGACCCAGTCGTATCGGTTGGATGCTAAGTAAAATTATGCAGTAAACAGGTACCTAAATTAGATCGCAAATAAAAGTTTTAAAGAAACTTATAGAAAATACTGATAGATGAGTTTATTTTAATACTGTTGTATTTAAATATGAAAATACACAGAACTAATTTGCTACCAACCATACAAGAAAGTGGTAACCATTGTTAGTGTTGGACTTAAAAGCAGTAACATGTGATTATTTTCAAGGGTAAATTTTTGAGTGCGAACTTTATCCTGAACAATCTACATCTACATTATTCACAACACATCTCCAAATGTACACCTACTAATTCATAACAAATTTATGTGGCATTTAAAGAATGTACGAAACTTTGGAATGACTTTCAGAACATAATCTTAATATATAAAATCAAGTGTCCTGACTGACACATTCACTCGCTCACAGCACAGCCCAAACTGCTGGACCTAGAACCATGAAATTTTGACGGAAGCTTCCCCTTGGCCCGTAGGCACCCACTAAGAATGGATTTTTCGAAATTTGATAATTAAGGGGGCGAAAAGGGATGAAGTGTGTTTTCAAAGAATCCCTGATATCTCATTAACCGGGAAAGCTATCATAATTTTGTTAACTTCAAAATATTGCCCAAACAAATGCATATTTGTGAATTTTTGGATTTTGCGAAATTCTAAAATTAAGGGGGTGAAAAGCCGTAAAATGGCTCTTGAAAAAATTAAATGTGTTTTCAAATAATCATCTGTACCGCTTATACCCGTTGAGATATCGAGGTGATTTTCTGATAAGAATCAAGCTTATGTAAATATCTACAAATCAAATTCAGGATTTTACGAAATTTGAAAATTAATGATGTGAAAAGCAGTAAAATATTACAGTCACCCGAAAAAAGAGAATGATCATGGAAAAATAATTCAATAGCTGTTTCTTTTTGCCAACCTACTCATAAATAAAACCTCTTTGGACTGTACATACGGAAGAATTACCGTATTCTATAAGTTTATGGTGTGGGAGGGGTGGGGTTACAGGTTCATATCCAGTGCAAGACTTTGCGATGGGAATTACTATGACATCATACGAGCATATTGCACGAGCTCTTTACACTGAGCTAAGACAATTTATAGTTCACTGTTAGTGAGTACGCTAGCTGTTAAATGCCTTCATCACATATTTTATCCGAAGTTACTGTTTACATTACATAGTTTCACGTGGGCAAAGCCGCAGCCAGGCAGCTATTTTACAGAGAAATAAAGATGAATTAAAAACAAAGTTGTTCTGAAATTAAATTACGCTCAGCGAAGTGGACTGGATAAAGCTGTTTGTATATGTTGTTTTAAAAATCTACAGAGAATATAGTAACACCATCAATTAATACGTAATTAAAAGTTATTTATTCTTTTCTGTAGTACACGCGGGCGAAGCTGCAAATGGACAGCTAGTTTAAGATATATCTGAAAGTATTAAGGATATGGTAAACAGAAGTTTTCATCATTAAGTTTTTGTTTTTATATTTGAATCAGAAATTTTTTTTCTTATTTTAAGACCTAAATTATGACTAAATGTTGCTCTTAGGAATTTTTTTATCCATCATAGTTTTTGCTTAATGGCTCGTCAAAGTCAAAATTTGCATGTCATGGTTTTAAGGATGACACAGACGCAAGTCCAAACGCCCTCTTCCCCTAGCTCTTCTACAGAGTACTTCTGAGGAAACCACCTCGCTGCCTAGCACTGAGAAAAGGGGAGGGGAGCGCATATGTGACATGACTTTGTATGTGTGTTTTTTTTCATGGCTTTAGTGTTTATATATATATTTCAACCACGCCGCTAAATAAGTAACACAAATACAGCAGTGCCCTCGAAGCATAGAAAATACATTTAAATTCCAACTTTTTCCAGTTTCATATTGTTTTCATGTTTTTCAAATGCCTTTTTAGTGTTTTTTTGTTTATTTTTAATCACCGTTGTTTGGTTAATCACATGTTGCATCCTCTATGCTAAGTTATTTATCTTTCTGCTGACTAATGACTTAATATGATACAGTTACACGTAGGTCAAGGGTTATGTTATGGATCATATAAATATATTGAAACATGATCAACTGGGGTTGTATTATTACTATTTTATTCAACATAAGACATTTCTGAAGGATAGTTGCACTTTATGTTTTCACAATTTTTCTGGTGTTGATTTGCCCAATGCAACTTTTGTATCTGTTTAAGTGGTTTTGTGTATGGATTAGTTTGTACGGCGCAAAGTCAGACTTTCTCAGGGGTTGGCTTAGTGTGGGTGTAACACCATTGGAATGAATTGGAGCGTGGCGCTGAAGAGGAGATAGACGTGCTAGTCTATCACTGGTCCTTCACCAGTTTTGTACTAGTAATTTTTAGTTTGCGATAGTAATTTTTCATTTATCGGAACCATTTTTATTGTTTTTTGACCTGGGGCTCCGTAACACCTGCCAGTTGCCGCATTTAGGGGCTTAACGTATACCGTAAGTTTCACAGTTAGCCTCACAATATTTTTCCCGCATCACCTACTGGAGGAGTTTAGGCTCCAGGTATGCTCTACCGGCACTGGCCTTCAGTACAGATCAGTTAATTTTGCTTCTACTGGTGAGTAAAGTATAGAAATTATCACCGATTTTTATTTAAGTAATAGTTACTCACCCCATCCCTAGTAACGCTAAACATATTTTCAATTCTGAGTGTGTTGTGGCGTAGAGAATGGCCCTGACAGGTCTCCGAAGATCTATCCTTGGAGGGTGCTACAACCAACTGGTACGTAGCCTGCCCTGTGGTCGTCGGCCTGTTGGTCCTGAGATCATCACAATCATCCCAGGGGCTTTCCTTGCGGCTTCTGCCGTGTACCCTATTCCCACTATCCATCTCATCTCAGCTGTCCCTGCTAGCAGGTCTATTCTCCTAACCTTGTCTTGTCATCCACATCCTGTCTGAGTCATATACCGAGTCAACATCATCTTTCCCATTTTTCAGTTTCCCCAACCCCCCCCCCCCTAACCTCATATCAACACTAAAACCAACTAACATACCAAACTGAAAAAATTCACTGTGAATAACAATGTTGCAGGCTACAAATTATCCTATATAAGTACAAAAATATATTATTTGCAATAAAAGTGCTGAAATTGGGAATAAAATTTTAAAACAAAGTTTTTTTAAATACAAAAATATTTTATTTTGTGGTTTTATATAGGAGACCACTATGTAAACACTATGACAGATAAAATATTTCATAAGAGCAAAATTTGTCACAATTTATCTGTCTTAAAGTACAAGTATAAGAATTATTAATTATAAAGAAAATTGTTGTCTGCATTGGCTTTAAGTTAGCCAAGTAAATAAATACATACAATCAGTTACTTCATTTTTAAAATATTTGCTGACTGCTTCACATGTAAAGCTTGAACAGAAATAATGCAGATTAATTTCCAAATTCTTTCAGTACTATGTAAACCTTATTTGGTTTCAGTCTTTTTGACACTTATAGATACTACATTAAGATTGAAAATATGTACAAAATCAATGTTTTCCTGATATGACTAGATGGCAAAGGACAGCATGTGAAGATTTATCATTGCATATTTTGTTAAGAAATCAGCAAAAAAAATTCAGTCTATTAATAACATAGAACACAGAATTGTCATTCAACATTCAGTAGTAATAAAAAATACATTAGTACATAAAAAAAATACAGTACTGACAATCTTTTTACAAAGTTATTCACAGAGAAATTTTTTGGATACAACTTAAAAGAAAAAATTAATATGGCAATATCAGAAGTATTCCTGACTAAACCACTTAATAAATTCCACACCAAACATAATGTTTTATAACTTCTTATAGTTTATACAGTATAAGTTTGCCTGATTTTGACAGAAACAGGCATGGCAACTCCACTGTGTTGGTCCCTGGCTTCCTGAAAAAACAGGTTCTTTGCAATCATGTTTACAGTTCCTCTTCTCAGAAAGGAAATATCAAAATTAGGCAAACTTACGCTGTTCAGGTGTGTACAAATCTTTGAGTTGAGGTCCTCGTGCATCAGCTGGCAAACCCAGGTTTGACCAACAAATTTAAAATAAAAACTTCCACAAATAAACAAACAAACCTAAACCTTAGTTAGAACTTTTAAGAAAAAAAGTGAAGGCATTTTGTTTGTCAGCATGTTCTGCATACCAAAGGAGGAACTAAATTTTTCCACATCAATTCCTACAGAAAATTTTTATGTAGGCCTACATGTATGTTGGCTGAAAATATTACAACATTGTGACAGTTATGATTTATTAGTAACTATACACATCACTTACAAATTTCTTAAACTCTTGCCATGAAGTTATTTACTGTATTATGATACATTATAGTTACAGTTTGCACCATATTGACACAAGTTAGGCACACATTTACTAGTCTTTTATCAATAGAAGGAACTAGATCATAACAACACTACTAAACTATATTCTCTTTTAAAGTGATATCATTATTCCTTGATCCCATTTTTTAAACATTAAATAAACATGGTGTGATGTTAGCATGGTTAGGAATTAATTAGTATCCATAGCCTCTATGCAGTACTCAACATAACATGGCCGTCCACAATTTTAAATTCCCTGAAACCTCTCTTGTAGCAAAAGGCTATGCTACCATCTGTATGCCTCGTACTTGAATCACAGTAGTGTGACGGACGCGACAGGCATGACATAACGAAAGATGTCTGCAGATCAGTGCTTGTGTTTCTGTGACGTCAGCACGACAAAAATGAGTCTGATTGGCTGGCAAGTTATTTTATTCACATTGCACACTTCGCATCACGTCCATTGCACTATTCTGATTCAAACATTTTTTCTTAATATGCAACCACTGACATAATAATACTCAAGCATAATAACAGTCAAATTACAAACTGTATCAATCCTTCAATAAACACATTTCTGCTGCAGTTTGCAATGATTCGAGAGAAGAAAGTTATTCACATGTAATGTTGCGATGGTTGAAAATGAATTATTTTTATTATCACTGCAAGCCTAGCCATAGCATTTGCACGTGCCCCAATAACCTCCTCAAAGTCACATGATCATTCTAGCCAATCACGGACTGCTTGACGTAGGCCTAATATAACGTTGCACAAAAACTATATCCCTTTTTGTCACCTTTCCCACAGATATCTATAACACAAAACAGCTTGATTGTTGTGTGATTGCCAATGACAGGATTTTGTAATGATATATGTTTGTATTTCATTACGAAAACCTGATAGGGCCTACCAGAAAGTTACGGACATCCGAAGATACTATATGGAGATGTGAAACTGCCTGGGTTATAAACAACTCGCTGATAATGAAAAGAAATCCCTTAGCAAAATAATATATAAAATCAGACTTAAATTACTTAAAAAAAAAAACCCTGCAACGTTTCAAGATAATGATGGACATAACAGCAATCAAACAAGTTTATGAAAGTTTAATGTGCTAAATCCATAGTTTACAACAATTAGCTACACAGGTAAAAAATGTGAACTCTTGATTGCTTGATCAAAGGACACTTGGAATGAGAACTTGTATGACATAGTACCAAATAACTTAATAGAATTCTACCTATTTATGAACACACTAAATCCTATACCTGTATTTAAGCATTGTAAAAAAAAGTGTACAAATCACAATGTATTAAAAAATACACACAAAGCAAACCATACAAAACATACATAGCCTACATGAACAATTAACTTTGTTACAATATGTTCAAAAAAAATTTCAGACCATAACAGAATGCTATGTTTTATTGTAGCACACATGCTATTTTGAAACCCTCCAATATGGTAAAAAAATCTTTTCAGTGGTTGCACTTGAAATTTTGATAACCGGATGTAAAGAAACGTATAGTGCTTTTACGGTAAAATTCCGGACTGGACTGGACATGGACTGGATTTAACATGCAGCGAACCTAAAGTGAAAGTGGCACTGCATTTACAGTAAAATTTTCTATCTAGATTGACATGTAAACAAGGACAGAATCTGTGTCTAGAGCAGGGTCGTAGAAGAACAGGTCTGGACACTCTCCTATTTAACAATGTATTTTGCTTGACCCCCTTGTTGTTTGGCTGTAGTTCGTCAAGTTACCGAGAATGTCGTACTTTTTGGCGCTGTTTTCCAGGCGGTCGGACTCAAGCTCTGTCCACTTTTTTCCATTGTTAAATTTATAAAGTAAATAAAGATTGCTGAAACCTTTTCTTAAATTTGTGAGCAAAGATATAATTTCATAAATTGATAAAAAATAAGTTTTGATAAATTGTTTCTCTTAGCGGAAAGGAAGTGGGCGGTGTTTAGTCCCTAACATCAGCGCCAATAAAACACAATATTCTCGGTAACTTGGTGAACTACAGATAAACAAGGGGGTCAAATATCCAGGCGAGTGTCCAGACCTGTTCTTCTACGGCCGTTGTCTGGAGACATCTCTTTGCAAAACACTGAACTACAGAACAACTGACTGTCAAAAATAGCAAGAGGAAAATATTTGCTAGATACTTATTTTGTTTGAATTTACCCGTCAAGATATTTATTTTGATATATTTGGCACTTCCAATTATTTTTATAACATAAAACAGTTGGATTTAGCTAGCCCAGGACGATTGTAACCTCTTACATAACCAAAGAAACAATTCAATATGGCGACAGCTTCGTCTTCGTTCAGTTCAGTCCGATGGGTGTTTAAAGTAAATGTTTCAATCCGGATTCTACAGTCCAGTCCACCTCGCCGACTGGACTGGGTTACTCACTCCACTCTTACTTCAGCCCAGTAGGAACGTGTTTAAAGTAAAATTTGAATCTAGATTCTTCAGTCCACTTCTAGTTCAATCCGGATTGAGTTGTTATTCTAAACGTAGTAATTCACTAGACTTAACTACAGAGTTGCAGCCCATAAACTTGAAGGATAAAGGCTAGGGATTGGTTGATTTAATGTTTCCATTTTCTTATTAGAGATGCTGCAAGTTTTTTCAGTGTCGCAAGTCACCAAGTCATTTACATTACTGTGTGTCCAAAGTATTGTGATTAATTTTTTTAATGATTACAATGGCAAAACATGGCTTACTGAAATATTGTAGGCATATGTCATTGCAGTGCTATCAAATATTGTACAAGGTCAGAAGAAAAGCAGGAGATGTGTTATTTAATTCCAGTTCACGCCGATATGAGCGCTGTTTCTTCTACAGTTCTATACAGGTAGTTTCAGTTTTATATTTTGTTATTTATAAACTGAAATGTATTCATGATTTTAGAATATATTTATTATTTTCATAGGTTAAAAAAATTTAAAATATTTATAAACACATTCTAATAAGTTACTATTAGCCTGAGAAAAATTTAGTTCGTAAATGTATAATCACCATAGAAATCAGAAATATAAGTAATTTTGCTTAGTGTTTCCGGTACACACCATTGATAAAACGTTCTCTGCTTTAACAATGCTAAAAAGTTGTACTTTTCCATATTGTCCTTTTACAATATTTGGTGTTATGCCATCTAAAAAAAATCCAAATTGCCTGTAGTCAACACATACGTAAATAATAAAAAGTAAATAAAAAACATAAATTCCAAGAGAAATTGTGTCACACAAAGATAATACTGATCAACAAAAAATTAAAAGTTAAAAATATAAACAAAAAACCAAAGAAATTTGTGAAAACTCAGGACACCAAAATTAATACACACAGACAATAAATAAATCAAAAATGAAATGTTAGACACACAACACATGAAGACCGAACTGCGATGTCACAAACACAAGACTAGTTGAAACAACAATGAAAACCTAAAAGAACACTGGAATTTTTCTCAAAGTAAGCATTACATTTAGGGAGCTGATATCTGCTTCCTTCTTCAAGCAGATGTCGGCTACCGAAATGTTGCGACTAGCTTGTCTTTACAAAACTCCTATGTTCTTGTGTGTTTTCATCGTTGTTTCGCCTCGTATTATGTTTGTGATGTCGCTGTTGAATTGTTTCTATGTAAATTATTCATCTTATTTGTTGTCTGTTCTGTCTTAATTTTGGTGTTCTAAGTTTACAGTTTCCTTTGCTTTTTTGATTTGTTTTGTATTTTTAATTTCTTGCCTGTTTGCATTTTCTGTGTGTTTGACACAATTCCTCTGGGGACTTTTTATTTATAGGTTTTTATTATTTTTATTACTTATGCATTGACTTCAGCAAATTCTGCTTGTTTTCTTTTATTGTTGTTTTAGGAGACGACATAGCACTGCAGTGGCGTATGTGCACAATATTTTACTGAATCATTTACCCACTATTGCAAGAATTTTTAAAAAACATTAAAAGTAAAGTATAAGAACAAAGAGACAAGCAGTGTGTGACATGTTGGCTACAATTTCTTAATGATATTATGGCATCACTGCTATGAATTTTGTATCATAGAAACGCAAGTGTGGTCGGGACCTGGAAGCACGCTGGCACTATGAAACTTTCTTCGTCGTCTCTTACTGCACGGCACTCAACTCACTTCCAAGTCTTCCCACTGAGGACTTCTTTTAAGGTTTCAGAGAAAAACATCAACAAAACTGTACACAAATTTTAAGTTCTAAACAGCTGCTTGTAGTTAAAGTACATCAAGAAACCAACAAAATGAAAGCAAGAGTACAGAGAAATCAAGACTGGAAATAAGTGTGGATATCTGTCGGGTGGTTTTAACATTACGAAAAGATCAGTCAGCACAGCACAGCCTAGGACGGATACTTTGAATAGAGCTGCGCCAAACATATGCACTCGTGACGTGTTCTTAGTTTTGATTTTTTTACCTTCGTGGAAATTAGACTTTGAGAAGGGCAGAGCAAACACTTGGTCTACACTTAGGTAATTGAGCAGGTACAAGAGAAGTGTGTATGCCACCAGCAAGGCTACTGCGGGTGCCACTAGGCCGTCCAGCTTGAACAACGGCAGCATACTGAACACGGATATGATCAGGAACCACGAACACACAAATGGGTCGTTATGCTGATACAATACGACGACTACAGCTACCACTAAAATACTCTTCTCATGCACCTGGAATGAAAACAGGAAAAATGCCAACGACGAGTTTATTAATGCTAGAAGAAACTTGTCAAATGTTGGTTTCACTACCAAGTTGACACTGGTTGGTAGTATTGCAATAAAAGTGGCAGCCAAACAAAGTTTTGCCAGTGCCACGTTAGTAAGGAAGTTGCGCAGTTTGAAAATAATATGTAAACTGCACCACACGTTGGCAACTTTGTCTTCGAAGATCCCTCTGTCCAAAGGAAATATTCTGTGCAATACTTGCAGTACTGACTCTATGCTCGTCAGAAATGGAAGCCAAACTATAGTGAACGTAGCAATGACTGTGAAACTAATAACAGCAAGTTTCTTACATGATGACATACATGAATAATGATTTAAGCCAATGCACTTTCCTACAAAGTAACAAAAAAATGGAACAGCATGATACAACTCCATTTGCTTATAATTTAGAGCAAGGCAAAATAAAACTGTTGCCAAGACATCTTTATTTCGAAACACAGCAGCAACTGCTCCGACCATTAAACCAAGAGAAACTCCGTTATACTGAAAATGTCCATTGTCAATGAGAATCAGGCCTGGGTACATGAGAGCTATAAAGAAAGCTACGTACCAAAATGACTTGTCGGAAAAATTTTGTATTACAAGTTTGGATGAGAAAAACCACAACATTGCAGGAATGTAGATAACCAGGTCTGACAGCAAAACAGATGCTCTCATAAAAAATTTGTGGTCGTAGCTTTCATATCCCCTAGAAGTGTTCAGCGCAACATAGTCTGGGTTGATTGTATTTGCAATGACACCACACACATAACTGTGATACGCCGTCAGTGGAGGATAGTCAAGACCCCAGTACATAAGATCGTTGCTTTCAGTGTTCCAGTACCAAGTCTTTATAGGCAGGTTGAATGTAACCTCCATCCAATGCCTCTGTGCCTCGTAGTCACCATACATTGGAGGTGAGTTGCAACCTGAATACGTATGCAAGGAGACACCGATTTGAAGAAAAATCACAAATGTCACTGATGGCAATGCGGACCAAATTAAAAATTTTTCCATGTTTGCAACCACACTTCATCAGTTACAAGTATTACCGATGGATTTAATACCTGAGGGGTGATATTTTCTGGCGTTCCGGCTCACAAAACAAACAAGTTTATTACTGCAAAATTCTATGAACACACTGAAACTACTGGCATGTACAATGTAAACAAATGGTCTTCCACGTGGTGCCAAGTTCCACGGTTTTTTTTTTGTCATAGAGTTCGAACGCCGGGTCCGGAGAAGGTGATGGCATGTAGACCGTAAATAAAGCCACAAATTTAGGCTGCTTATGTGATGATCGAATGTCGCCATATTGTAAGTTGTTAATAAATTAACTGAAAAATAGCACTATATGTATTGATGTCAAAGCCCTTACCATAGCTACTTATATTTAGCGGTTGAATTGGTCACAAGCTGTTAGCAAGCGTTTGCCGAATCTGTTTGCATTTACAAGAAATCGCTAAAATGCAATGTTCAGTGAACATAAATGGCTACTACCATGGAGTTACGAGATTGTGTACTTGCTATTGTCTTATCAGGAATAGAATTTGACTGTATGAAGGAAAATACTTCTTCACGAATACGTTTATTGGAAAATAGACTACTTTCACTGTTTTTTTAACAATAAATTGTAGAAATAAATTTAATTGTGCACCAGTATATGATAAAAAATTAATTTTATTTTAAAATAACTTAATTTTCGTCCATATTTCACATAAATACAGTTTGTTTTGGTTTCAGATTTGTTCGAAACAAAACAGGAAATAAAAGTAAAGGTAAACATCCTGTGAACAAACCCTGTAACCGTCCTCCTGCCTCGGTTGCCAGAAACGTGTAACACCCTCAGCCTGGTTGCAGCATGTTTGCAAACACCCTTGTAAACAGGGGGCGATTTAATATCACCACTTGCGTTTTGCACCGACGCAGCGCAACGCAAGGAAATCTGCTCTGCACCTGCACCTCGAGTCGTAGTTGGAATTAAATATACTCGAATACGCAAGACGCAAGGGACGGAGCCTATTTTGGCTCGGCGCAACTAGCTCCCCTCTCCATCTTACACAAGCCAATCAGAAAATGTGTAACATCATCCTCACTGCCACTTGAACGGCAAAAGCTGTCTGCACACCCGCGTGCTTACATGCAGATATATCTTCCATGTAGCAGTGAACATGTGTCGCGCTAAAAGTAATGTTTTGGTTAAATTTTTCGTAACCTCAAATTTTGTAGCCTTCTCGTGATTAAACAATGATGTAAGAAGTATAGGTTCATATCAAATTATGAAGGAACATTGTTACAAAGTTTTCATTACAAGTGTATATGTCGTAGTTGTGTTTTGAAGTGTGAAAGTAAATTTCCATAATGTCGTTGTTCTTTCAGTGTAGTGGATGCGTGTGTTCATTTTTGTGTTCGTGAATAATCAAGTGCGTTATTTATGGAGAGCAGCATTTTTGTAACACAATTAGAACACATTAGAGTGGTTTTCGTCTGTAACAAGCTTTTACATACTTTATGTTGCTAATGGAAAATAAAGTGATAGACGTGTGACGCGATGAGAGCAAAAATTATGTGTACATTTTGTATTTGTACTGATATTAATTTGAGTGGCCTAGTTTTGAAATTCACGTAAGTTATTTTAACTTGTGTGGCATGGTATTTGTGAGTGTAGGCCTACTACCTAATGGGCTATACATGTGGCATTCGTCTTTCAGTGAGTCGTAAATCATGATACGTTGATTATTTCTAAATAATTCATTGCTAATGTGTAGTGAATACAAGT
>PNEQ01074716.1:0-21406 GCA_003012365.1 Medauroidea extradentata
ATTAAACTAATAAACAAACTTCCTACAGTTTTAAAAAACCAAATTAATGAAAAAAAATTCAAATCTATTCTGAAATCATATTTACTTACAAAAACATATTATAGTGTAGATGAATATTTAAATGATACACATGCCATTACATGACTAAGTGGATAAATAACATAATTAGTAGGCATATTCCATTTCCTTATGTATGTAGCACCTTGTATTAGTGTATTGGCTTTGTGTTTGTTACTTCATTTCATTTGTATAATGTATATAATCAATGTAAACACTCATTGTATATAATTGTTTATAATCAAATCCTGACAATTCACTCCTAATATGTATTGGGGTTTATGTGAAGCTAAAAGAATAAATAATGCGTTTTATCAGAATCTCTTCATGCTACCTGATCCCTAACTTTGCACGTCCACAAACATGACACCTCATGGAAGAGTGTTCAAAAATACTAGGAAGTTATTACATGGGCACTCACTGCCACTCTGGTTGTTGACACACACCTGGGTCCTGTGTTACAAAAAAAAAACTCAACCTATCCAATAAGTATGAGCCAATTGTGGAAATGGTTCAGCTATTAGGAGCAAATCCGAACTAAGTATTGTAATGTGTCAGTATTTGTTTATTTTCCTATGTGATTTAATTTGTTATTATGTGTGAGACATTATTTAATTTTGACCACGCCTCAGATTGTTATCTATATGTGTAAAAAGAATAGTGTTTTTGCTTGTTGTATGAGTATGTAAACTTTAATTTTTGCGAGGCAAGATTATTTGCATTTTAAATTACGACTGACTATTTGCTCTATGACTATCCTGATATCCATTCTCATAGCCCAAACCGCGAAGTTTTGAACTGTTTTGCCAAGTGCTGATTAGCTGGTGGATTAACGCTTCTGAAAACAATCATTTCTTTTTGTTGTCTTCGGACATTTTGTTATGATTACTACAAGGAACAATGAAGAGAGCGGCAGCAAAAGGTCATTGTTGGCTCAAGGTTTTACCTTAATTAATTGAAGCAGAGTGGAGATGTTAGTTCAGGTTGCCTCTGTAGTGAAGACGGAGTCAATAAAATGGCAAGAGGGCCTGGACTCTGGACTACCGCGAAGTTATATATTAATTAGTCTTCCGCGATTAGATATTGTGTGCTAATGAACTATAGCCGCATGGGTCCGAGGGCCTAAGGGAAGACATCCGAAGGGGAGGAGCAACTCTACGAGGTGTGTCCGAGGCCTGTCTTCAGTTACAACCACCGTGGGAATTCAGCAGACGTCAAAAGGAATAGTTTGCTATTCAGAGATAAGTGAAACCGTGTCATATGGTTTACAAGATAGATGCTAAACTTCTCCAAGTTACTAAATGTTCCTGGCTTTAGTTTATGAACTTATATCCTACGTCTAACCTGATTTAAATAGATTCATTCAGTTTTCTCTACTGATTGCATTTATTTAATGTGTTTATTTTAATCTATCTACCAAGGCGACAATGCCTTAACTTCGCCACAATGAAAATAAAGACGATTTATTATTATTATTATTATTATTAAGGTTAAAGACTCTAAATGCTAATCATTCACGTAGGAATATCTGGCTGGCAGTTAATGGCAAGTAAATACTGATATTATTTAAATTTGACCTTTTTCAACTTCAGACGATTTTTTGTTTTACAGAAATATTTCCATGTTTTTCTTTCTTATTCTGAGGTCTGAATATCTTCAATTGATTTTTCCCACTAAACCACCTTGAAATGTATCATTAAATTCAAGCAAACCTATATACGTTACATCTTTTATTAGTCACGTAGCTAGAAGTGTGTTATGAATTACATTTCAAGATGGAGGGCTCACTGCAGAATGTTGGTAAGTCGCACATATTCAACTGACAGATGGACGAGAATTAAATGTCTCTCTATGACATTTACCTTTTTAAAACATCTCCCAGTCAACTTCAAAGCCATTACTCTCCCATTGACCTCAGTGTCAACAGAGACATTCAAAACACCTCAGTGATTATGTAACAAAATAAAATGGCAGGGAATAATGTATACATTACCTATGAATGCAACCCCTCTGTGCATTTTAAAACAGACTGTTTGTTTATCAAATACGATATGAAATTATTGCAGCAATGTTTACCTTGCAAACAAGTTTCAAGAATTTTACACCAAGAATAAAATAATTTACTCACTTATACCTGATTTCCCTGTTTTGCAGTTTAGTTGACATTTTAAACGTGCTATAAATTAGCATTTTAAATTTAATTTTCCGAAAACATACACAGTAAGTACACACTGCATATTTTTGATGTAGGAGTTTGTTTCTGCATTCAACCGCCAAGAATACAAATAAAATATTTACAAATTACTATATTAATACGTTTCAAAAACATATACTTACTAGGCAATTATTATTTTATCTGCACTGATACAACATTGTAATTCATTTTGTTGTGATATGACTACTAATATATATTATATTTGGTAATATATACATTAATCTAATTTTGTTTTACATGTCCCGAAGTTTAAGTATGAACAGTAGTTTCCTCAAAATCGAAAAGAAAATTGTGAAAAGCATTTTTTGCCCACAAATATGACCATAGTAATAACTGCAAAGTATCACGGTATGACTACAAATTTTTGTATTTTAGGACACCTCGTACGTGTGAATGAAGGAACTATGCAATATCTAAACCATTACATCCCACCCCAATATAACTATTGAACATTGACCCACATAATGTTTGCATAATAGTACCGTATAATTCTGTGTTTCCTTCCAGAATACACGGTTTATAATTTTAGTTTATCTAGAAGCAATTCTATAATGTTTTTTAAAATGCTGTGTTTTAGCCAATTTTTAACAAAAATTTATTTTTCAAGTTTAATTTTTTTCAATTTAACTTAAGCCATAAGCATGAAATATGATTAAGTTCATAGGAAATACCCTAGGGTACAGAAGAAGTGATAAAATTTTAATGATACAGAATTTTGAAGATATGTAATCTCCTAAAACTAAAATTATAAATAATGTGTTATGGTATTTAGTAAAAAATTAAAGTCTAGTATGTAATATTTGAACATTAAATGTCATGTACAAATAATTCGATTTACTGTTAGCATTATTAACATTTTAATTCAACGTATATGTGTGAGTGAAGAATACTTACATGTTCATGTTAAATTTATTTTCAAAATTGTAACTAGCCTATTGTTTTGGCAGAGTGTGGCAAGAGTCTTGCACAAATTCCGGCCCACACAGAGAGCTGTCTATCAGTCTTGATTGGGGATAAATTCAAGACAGGAAAGAGGAGGATAAAGCACCAAATCAGTCGCCAGCACTGGCCAATCAGGGCTCAGGACCATAGCCATTCCCCAGTTTATGCAGTACAGAAATTAATGTGTAAATTTTATTTGTTATTAATTTTAATATGTATCATTAATGAAAAGGTTACAATCTATGTGTATGTTTAAACATGTAAATGTTATAGAATAATAAATCATTCCTGGTCAAAATAAGAGATTGATGTCTGGCGTATTTAAGAGTTTAGACAGATCACGAATACGGACTGGCTAGAATGTGAGGTCAAGGCGGGGAGAGGGTAACATCACATCTTCTATGTTAAATTTATAATTTACAATATGTAAAGTTGAGAGACGTGCGGTCTATGTTTCATGATAGGGCAATTGTAGAGATATCGTGCTTGAATTGCAATCAGGTGAAATAGATCAGGCACTCTTGTCAGTAAGGAACAAACCAAAAAAATTATTAACTTAAAAATTATTTAAAATATTTCTCTGTATTCTACTCTGTGCCACTCAGGGAATATCTAACTCACTTAAACCACTCACTTGTCAGCACTATGCAGCGTTTCGATTACAACAGAAGCGACAATGTTAT
The DNA here is from genome assembly GCA_003012365.1 of Medauroidea extradentata. Classification (NCBI taxonomy): domain Eukaryota; kingdom Metazoa; phylum Arthropoda; class Insecta; order Phasmatodea; family Phasmatidae; genus Medauroidea; species Medauroidea extradentata. The sequence continues at coordinate 3,898 of PNEQ01074716.1, forward strand.
TCTGTTAGTTGCCACGCTCACTGCTAAGGAAGCAGTGTACCTAAAGCAATAGCTTGACAAGAGATTGTCAAGTATATAATCACAAAAAAGTTGTATTCTAGAAAGACATGCTGTACTCAGCACCCACTACTATGATATATGTCGTAACATAATATCAAACAACTGTATCACTAGCATTAACAATAGGATGTTTGGGTAAAGTAAGAACTAAATATTTAAGCTTTAATAAAACTCACTAGTCATTACTGCGTATAATTCAACATTAACAATAGAGGCCATGCTCCTGTTCGGCTGGAAGAAAATTACTTGAGATGGTTCTATGAATATTTCTATTTAATTACAACACTGAAAGAAATAAACTCACATAAAATTGACCTACCTGCATTTACGTACATTAAAATTTTCATCATGATACTTAGGTACCTACTTACTGCACAATTTGACTAAGTGAACGGTAAGATGTGACGCGACTGGGTTGTTGGACATTTACCATCGCATGCACATTATTACACTCCATGCTGCAGATGCTGTAGTTCAAACTTCCACAGGCAGACTGCCTGAGTTAACATCGCCTATTGTGCAGCCAACATGGTTTCTTATAACACAATCAAAAGTATCAGAAATTACTGTTTATTAATAACACTGCCAAATAATGTCAAGTTATAGGCATTTTGAGAATTGTTGCTCTTAATGATATCCAGCCTTTGTATTTGTAATTACATTTAACGAAGAAACAGCCATTTTTATTCCGTTTCGAACATTAAGAAAAGACAATATGTACTAATTATTGCTGTGTGTCATCATGCATGGCAATACAACTAAATGAAACTTGAATTCTTAAATAGTGTGTGTCACTACATCGTGTGTTTGTAAGTGGTGGTTTTGTGTTTCAAATTTGAATATAATGAGTACACATTTACATGATTCAGTAATGTGTGTAAATTAGAGCAGATATACAGAAATCTATATTCTATAGATGTTAACTTGCAGGTATTTATAATAACTGAGACCACTTTCGATTATAGCAGTTATTTAACACCAGTGAACTTAATTACAGTACTTAGTAGATATTGTAGATAACTTTTGTCAGAGCAGTGTAATGTAGGTGTAAACAAAAGCATGTAGCAATATTTATGTTTACATGCAGCAGGAAGATACAAACTGCCTTAAAACCAAAAGTAAGCAGGACTGAGTACTCACTTCATATTGAACCACCTATATTTATGCACATCATTACCTCCATCAGAAGAGAAATCTTCATAGTGGTCGCTGTTGTCTTCTGAATCAAGATGTTCATCATGTGACAGCTCATGAGATTCTGGACTCAAAACACCACCTGCAAATAAGACAACATACATGTGGCAATAGACACATGTCCATCAGCAATTACACAGCCCATTATTTCAAAAATTAAGAATAACATACAGGATGTTGTAGAAACTACCAAAATTGAAAAATTAATCACATATACACTTTTTATGACTTGTTAACTAAAACACTAACAGCACTCTGGGTGTACAACAGTACAGTATAAAGTGTACAGTGTGTCAAGGTGCAGACGCACCTGTAGAGAGAGACGACAACGACTCCGCCTCTGCCAGAGAGCTGGTGGAGAGTAAGTGCGGGCGTGGCTCCCTGCGCTGCCAGATCTGCTCGAACCCCAGGTGTGTGGGAGCAGATGAGGAGAGGCGAGACACTGACACAGCACCTGTGGCCACGTGGCAGTCCCTCGGTGGCCTGCTCACTCGCCCGGGTACGGACTGACCCAGCAACTGTCTGTCCGGCATAAGCGTTTCCTTCCTCAGCAGCAGGTCGTGAAGAGTGCTGTGCCTGTAGTGGAGGGGGCTAGCTCCCAATGGTGGCGGCGTGGCGGACGATGCTGCAGAGTGAAGCGGCAGAGACGAGCTGGAGCTGTGGTGGCTCGTGGGTGAGGCTACTCCGTGACTCAATGGAGAGGCCACGCCAGGGTACGAGGGTGCGAAAGACCCGCCGACACGAGGTCCGGTGCTAGATGGGGTACCGGAACCTGCCGAGCTCGATCCTGTCACCTGGACCAGAGGGAAGTTGGTCGACTGGGACTGGATGCTGGCACTCGGCATGTTCGGGTAACTACTGCTCTCCTCTGGCAACATGATGTCGTCGAAGCTGATCCCGTCCAAGAAATTCTCATCACCGACACTGATTTCCACCAGACTTGAGCCTTGAATAAGATCACTCTTGTCCAACTGAAAGAACTCATCGTCGTCCATAGGAAACATGTCCGTCTTGTTAGGCTCTCTCTCATCTATGGCTCGAGCCCCCCACATCGCCATTCCACCCAGTGAATTGTATAGATCCGACGATCCCTGTAATCTCGATGACACTTCCAGCCCTCCACTCTGCAATGCTTGTGTGGAAGGAACGTCGACATACTCAAATGCGTTGTAGTTACCCATGCCGCACATTATCCTGCGAGCAGGAATGGGCATACTTGCAGACATGCACGCAGTGGTAGTATCCATCGGCATCTCCTCCTTTACAGCTATGCCCATGTCCAGGAAAAAATCATCTGAATACAACGGATCAGTCATTCTTGAAAATGTCTGTCCTCCACACTCGCTGAACGTCTTACTTCAACATTAGGAAACATCCATGTCCTGAAACAATTCCAAACAGAACCACTACAAACTCTGGGGTATACCAATAAAAACAAAATAAAGTAGGATGCAGAACCAAAGGTATGGGTCTTAATGGGAAAGAACCCCAAATATGATAGGCCTATAGCATAACTTTACTAATCTAAACCTTGTTAACACAAAGTGGTTTTCTTTCCTCTGGGGATGAGATAAGAAATGTAATATTAGTTGTAAAGCTCAGTAAAATTTTTCTTTACGTCTACATCATCATAATTTTAATTCCACTAGAAAAAGAAGTAATTTTGGTGATGTCTGTATTTCTGGGGTAACAAGGCCTCAAACACACTTCAAGAGATTATTTTGAGTTTATAACATCTGTTAACAAAGCTCAATATTACAAACTGCGAAAATGTAGTCCCTTCAGTATTTGTAATAAAAAGTTTCACTGTAGCACAGCTCATATCAAGCAAAATGGCTATGACAGTGCCCCATTCATATCTAGATGAATATACTTCTTCACCTTCAAACTAAGTATACTGCAATATTCTCAATGAAATCTTATTACTCATCTGTTATAAATCAAATATTCCCTTCGTCAAATTGTATGGGCAGAGATTGATTCCTTCACCTCTCCTCATTCCCCCTCCTAAAATTTTGCTTATGGATGGTTAAGAGAAGACCTACTGCACCTTTCAGTGAGAAAACAATTGTCCCATTATGAGCATGTGTCACAAAAATAATGCTGGATTTTTTTATATCTTCTTAATTCAAAACTGACAAGACTTACTTGGAACTATTATAATAGGGACTAAGTTAAATAGTAGTGGCTCCTGAGTTCCGCATAATGTTTTTGCCCCACTTTGTTTCAATGTCTTACGTGCACATCTGCAACTCTGCTTCAGGGTCAATGATTAGATACTTTTAATTTTCAGAGGTTAAGGGGTCTACCAACTAATCAGACGTGTGGTGTCACAGTAACATGGTTCTGATTAGCATAATCAAATAAGTGCCACCTCTAATAAAGACACACGCACCTAATAACCAGGGGGAGTGCGAGACGAGGACAGGTTTGGAACTCTACTGCGCACTACACCACGCTGCATTCATTCCGGGCAAGCCAGCATGCCAAACCTGTGTGCGTGAATAATTTTTGAAACTAAACTCATCAATCGCAAACCACTCATCCAAAAGACTTCAAAATTTTTACAGTATATTTATGAACTGTACTGTTGACAATTATGCATGCTAATTTCTGAAACTTAAATTATGTTATTGTTAAAAAAAAATATTTGTTAATGATGTGTTACTGTCGATCATGGAAAAATGAAGTGTAAATTACAGTTAGCGACAAACTTTTTTGTTTTTGGAGATAGATTGGGGGGGAGGGGGGGGGTTTTATCAGCGGACGACAGGAAGAGGATATTCTAAATTTTATTTCTATGGCCTTCTTTATGAATTACGTGGAACATTATGATTCTGGTGACAGGTAGAACACAGAGAATATTTCAGTCGCTGCGTGCGCGCCTGCAATCAACTACCAGTGTAAACACACTGTCCATTTAGTCAAATTACATTCTCTTTTGCAATTGGCAATTGTATTTTTTAAATATATTCCGATAACTCTTACTAAATTAGGTCCTACTCAAACACATATGTATAAATTTAATGTAACAATATCGCTAAGTGTGGGTGCGGCTAAGCGAAAATGTATTAAAAAAACCACCAAGGTAACTCGGGGTGTAATAACAGCTGGAGGAAGATGTCACTCAAAGATTTTTTACGTTTTGCTTATTATTATTATTATTATTATTAAAACTCTTATCAAGAAACTTATAGCTCATTACTGATGCAAATCCCAGTGAAAACATTATCAAATTATAATGGTTTTTGCACATTTATTCAAAAAAGTGTGGCCTTAAAATTTATTAATTTTTGCATATTCCCCCAAACTACCTTATACATTTAAGACATGTGACAGTTATACTCTACATATTACAGCTGTAAAGTAGAAAAAAGCCAATACAGATAGGCCTACTTTCCAGGTAACCATAAAAAAAATATTTGGCACATTGTTACAGTAACACATAATATGCATATGAGTTGCATTTGCAAAATGTGTGTTAACTGTAAACACGATCGTCTGATACACTAAGATTAAAGTATTACAGTTTTCCACATTTTGTATTTGCACAACAGACTCGGAAAACTGACACCATGCTAGTGAATCACATAGGTATAAATTTAGTATAACATTGTCTCTAAATTTGGTTACGGAAAATGTATTACAACAGAATGAAACATTTCATACATTGTTCTTATGACACGATTGTTATGTACGACTGCATCTGTCACTTTCCTGAAAAAATTTTTGTCTTTCCAAACGTGATTCCTGTGAATCTTTATACAGTATTTTTCAGCTGTAATAATGTTACTGATAAATTCTTCTGTTGGAGTAACTAAACCATCCCGAGACAAGTAGTGCATGCAGTTATCCAATGAGATATCAAATTAGTCCCTCTCAGATATAAATCTGTGGGCAATGTATCCAACAACGTACTTTAAACCTTCACAAGGCACTATTTCTTCTCCACAAATAGATTAAGTTTCTGTATCTAGTGTCCATTTTTTCTCGTAATCGTCGACCAATTCCTTTAAATAATGTTATGTTTTAGAGTAATAAACATATAGCGTCATAGATTGTTTGCAACGTCTGTATATTTTAGATATTTGTTAATCAAATTATCTCATTAAGTGATGGAGTGGTAAATTTATATGTACACGACAGATAACAAAGATCTATTTCTTATGCAAGATCACAGTGCACGGTGGTCAGCAGCCAATGAACATGTTTGTTTATAACTGGCTTTGTTTATCCTAAAACTCAACTAAGAGTGAACGGAGAATAGTATCATGCCTAATAACCACGAAGCAACACTGCAGATGTGCATATAAGGCACTGAAACAAAGTGGTGCAAAAGTTTTTCCGTGAAAATCAGGGGTCCCTTCTAATACCTTACATTTCATCATGCACATTGTGTTCGAAATTTAACTTCTAGTACCAAATTGATATATCAATACACACCTAATTGTAAAATGTAATGTTTCCACAAAGAGACATTGCCAATAATTTGTTACACTCTTCATTTATTATATGAAAATGGATCATTTTAACAAAAGAGGTTACTTATTCTATCAAGGCACCCGTCTAGTGGCCGTGGGTTTGAGTGAGTGAGGCACGGCGCTAAGGGTGATGTTGACCACCATATCAGGTGCGGTATCGCATCTGACGCAAGACACTGCAACAGTGTGCAGTGATACTGTAGATCACTCGCCTGAAACTTTCAGTTGTGACCCCATATTTTTACAGGTGAAAAGTTTTTAGCCTAGTCCACTGTATGTTTCTACAGTAGTTTCACACAAATTCCGCGAATACTTTTTCAGAGGTAATAGGTTGAAAAAACTACTTTTAAGCATTTTGAGGGACTCCAAAATTATCTTGGAAACTACCTTTCCATTAGAGTTTGAAATGTATTCTTTTCGTATACTGGCACAATAGGATGATGTGGAATAGCAGTAGCAGTAGTAGTAAAAAAAAAAGTATACTATTTACGAATACACTGCAACACATTTTAAGCATGTGGTAGGCAGCTCCCTTAAGGCTTTTGTTACATATCTTCTCTCCAGCAATGCACACCACTCTTGCCAAATGGCACTGTGTCCGTGGTCTGCTTACCCACCTCACCTACAGGGCTGTGTTCTGCACCAACAAAAATAACACAAAAAATACTGCTGTAGTATTTAATGATGCTGTAAAACCATTTACGTATATGTTTTAATTTTAAGTATCTGTAATTTTTTTAGTTATATGTTCCCTGTTTGCAACGTGAAACTTTTGGTTGAATCTTATACTAATTCTTACGGTTGAAACGTTTTTATTTATTTATCTCTCTAGTATGCCGTCATTCATCCTCTTTTTAACTCTCACAGCTGTTTTATATTTTACGTATTAACTTAACAGTTGGGTTATTCTCATTCACAGAAAGAAAATGTATTTCCATGACTGCATGTAAACTCAGAGTGAAGTTGGTATCTTACAGTAATATGTACTTGACTTGTGATGACAATGTAAACATACATATTTCAAGGAGTCAATGTGTGTAGGTAAATATATAACAATAAATTTTTATCACATTGTGCAATGTGAAGAAGCTCTGATTTATTACCAAAGTACCATTTATCATCTCGAATAGTAACGTAAAGCTTATCACAGATTTAAATAGTTATTTTGTATACTAGTTTAAGTACCTGTTCTGTAGTAAACTCAGTGCATCGTTTATCATTTTCTAAATTTTAAATATACATATATATACGTGTGTGTGTATACATAAATGAGTGTCCGTCACATATGTTTTCATATATAGGATGTCCACTGAAATTACTGTTTGAAATTCCCTCATTTTACTCTGTATTCCAGGCAGTAGTTATAATTTTCCCTAACTAACTATCAGGACTTCAATTACTGTTCGTAACAAATTTTTCCTTGCAGATGAAATAAACATAACAGCCGCTAAAAACAGATGTTTACAAGTACTCACAAACCCATATACGTACAAAATAGGACGACACAAATCTCTTGTGCTAATTCAACGTTTTGCCGACTAGACCAACTTCATTCAGCACTGAAACATCAAGTCTGTGCAAAAAAAAAATTTCTCTGTCTATTTCTGGGTGTAATTTATACCTTCAAGTACTAGGCCTGCGAGTACTTGTAAAAGTCTATAATTAGTTGAATTGTGCGTTTCTACCTTGCCATTTTTATATATGTTTATTAGTGTTTCAAATTGTATCCTATATTCATGCAAATAATAAAGAAACTGCAATGATTTTATAAGCACTATATCAACTTTTTACTTTATCCCTGACACATGCAAAAATTCCCATACTAATCCTTGCTTTTCCTTGACAAGTGAAATTCCCTGATATTTCTCTGTGGATGGACACCCTGCTATATCATTCATCTGATTGTGATGAAACTTTGATGAGATGTGCGTGTGTCCAAAAAATTATATATATGGATAGGCCAAGGGGAGGGGGATAAAACAGAGCAGGGTAGCAAAACGAGGTAGGCCTACCAAAAAATTCTGTGGTACACTTTTGTTTTTCAAAATGTTCCTCAACATAATTTTGCATCCTTAAGAATTTTCTAAAAACCATGTGAACAAAGTTGCAGGCAGGTTGCATTCCGGTAATAATGCCTTTCATGGCTATTTAAAAATATTTAATTTGTTTCACTGGCAGTTCCATCACACGTTCCTCACATTCTATTTATTTTATTAATTTTCATGATGCATGGGACATGTTCAATGCATTACACGCCTCTAGAGATAAAAGTATATCTGGAAATACTGAAAGAACATAGGGATGTGATAGAAAATATGCAAAGAGTACGGCAACCGATTTAAACACATGCCGGTATGTTTAGTCATGGTTGCTGCATCGTAATCAAGATCACTTACATTGTAATTTTTTTGCAATAGTAAATATTGAAATAATTTTTCGCTTTATGTTTGAATTGGTATAACATTTTGATACTACGGTACTTTAGGTTAGCAACTAGTGGACTGTTATTGCTGAATGCAAAGATGAATATTTTTCTAACCTCGTGTTTAATTCCCAGTATGGTTAACAGCAGAATATTTCAAAGTAATTTACAAATAAACAAATTGACAGCTGGTTCGTTGACGACATACGAGAGCGACTTGACCAAGACGCTGCTTAAGTTACGACTATGAATCCCACTTAAATACATTAACATAAAACCATAATATCTTTTGTCGCAATTTGTTTTCATAACTATACTCAACTGAAGTTGCATCGCCTACTCAAATAGCTACGGAATCACACTTTGCCATTATCAAAAACTACCTATATTTACTTTGTTTCACGTCTTGTCATCTCGCGAGCGAACTTGACCAAGGCATTCTTGTTTGCAGACATAAGAAAAACTTTGATGTCTATGCAGCATGTCCTTCTCAAGCAGCGACTATGCAACAGAAATATCCGCTCTCAAGCCACTATAAAATAAGATTGTTTTCGTCGAAGCCATCTGCTTAAGAAAGGTTTATGACATTTAATAGGAATTTTTGACGTCATATAAGAGCGACTTGACTAAGAAATTGCTTAAGTTACGACTATAAATCCCACCCTATCATACTAACAGGAAATATTTGTGTTTAATACATAATGAAGACTGCAAACAAGTTTTTTTTAAGTTATTTATAGTGTTACTTTGAATGTGTCTTATATGTGGAACAAGATAAACTTCAAGGAAAATGAGAAAACAAGAAGTCATGTTTGACTCATAAGTTTCGATGATCCGCGTCAATCTAACCTAAAAAGTGCTGAAATACACATAAACTGCAAGTAAGCGGAAATCCTGCTGTTACGTGAAGTAGTGCTATACAAATTAGTGAAATGTTGATGAGAAAGAGTGTTCAGTTCTTTTAACTCTATCGTTTTGGGTTTTATGTTAAGACATGTAAGTTTCGGACTGTGAAAGTGAATAAATATATGCACAACATGTCCGATATTTGAATAATACTCCTGGAAACATTTGGAATAGAATGGACAATGGCAGCATAAGGTAGGTTGGCAAGGTCAAATTACATTGAGCACTGTTTCTTCTTAACGACATGTTGAAAAGCTTTTAAAGCGAAGGTGACCTAATGTAGTATCCAATAACTAGTGATTCCTTTGAAAATTTGAATTGATACATTTACATAAATCACATAAAAATAATATTCATAGCATATTTTCTACATGGTAAAATTAAACACCTTCCTCTCTTTTTACTTTGTCATACCACATAGAAATATTAAATACGTACATTTTTTTCTAACTGTCCTCGCCCGAAACCACATTTGCCTGGATTCACTGTTAGTGTTTTGAGAGCAGATCTAAGGGCTGAAATACATGGTGTCATTGACACCATGACTGATGTCATCAATTCTTTGATTATATCAGCTGTATCAGAATGTAAAATGCCCCGCCAAAGCACACAGTAGGCTATAGTTAGTTAAAATAATGTTAATCATGAATAAAACTTTACGGCTAATACTGCATCATGCATAACTATCACATACCTTTTTCAAACTTGTATACATAAAAACTATTTGCTCATTTCTTGTCAAGCCTTGCAGAGATAGTTATACATTGATCAGATGTTGTGGGGCACTATGGCAAAATAATGCTATTTACATTATGTAGATGTGAGTGGATAATTTGTGAATATTCTTATATGTTTAAAATATTGTGCTAGTTTGTAAGCATACCGTACTGAAACAATTAAACAATCATCCTTTTCAAGAAAAACAGGTTTTATTTTTTGCTTTTACATTGTTTAGGCTTTATCATTATCTGCAAATTTCTAGTACACTCGCAAGTGAAAATGTTGTCTTGGTGTACCATGTTTAGCATTACTTCAAGAAACTTTGACACTTCCAAGGGCTCTACTTTCTAATTGTTGCAGATGTTTGACACTATATCAGTCTAAATTAACCCTGATATGTATATTACCCCACTTCTATTGTAAATTTTGCCTTTGATTCCAATACAACATTGCATAAACAGCTACTGCCCATAAGTAGCTGTAAAATTTAGTCTACTGAAGTCATACAAAAAAGGTAAGTAACATGAAAAGTTTCAGTACTGTAGGCATTGTGAATAAGTCGCTACATAGGCCTCAGCGCTGCAAGAGTAAATTTTGCTGCAACTATTATTTTTATTTTTTTTTATATATTTTGCCCCAAGGTACATGTTGACAATACAAAAAAAAAAAATAATAAGCTTATTTAGTACAAATGCTCAAAATTATCTCAGTAGCAGACACATTAGAACCTGAACGAGCTGCCCAATCAAAAAACAAGCACACCAACAAAGCAAACAAATGATTTTGTATTGTTTACATAACACAAAATTGCAACACCCAAACACATGTATAATTATTAACAGCAAAAAACTTGAAAGAAATCTACAATTAAATTGCCTGGCACTGAAAATATGTCAATTTTGTTCAAAGCATTTAAGTTTACACACAACATGGAGAGTATAAATAGCAACACGACAGCAACAACAGTAACAAAGAAATTCCACTGTGATCTTGCATACCTAATTTTCTCAATAAAAACTCAATTTCTTTTCATTGTACAGCGATTGCACAACATGTTTCAACGTGATAAACAATATGATCTTTATTAACTCTGTATCTCTAGACCAACCATTTGCTATTCCATTAAACAAAAACATTTACGTTACTATACATGTGGCTGGACAAACTAAAATAATAATATACTATACGTCAGATTTCATAATTTCACTTACTTGTGACTAAATAACACAGAAATCCACGATTCCCGCGCTACACATGCTTCTTCCAGCAACAGCAGACCATGACTCTTCAAATTCACATATTGAACAAAAGGTTCAAAACGCCTTTATTCACTGTGACACACTTATACAAGTTAACGAAAGGTAACAGCTTAAATAAAGAAAATAAACTTTGACAATAGCTTATTAACACGATAAACGCTACCAATAAAAACACTACAACTGCTCAGAAAATACACAAGAAATTACCCAAAGGTCACATGCACACTATCTATCCAAGACAACTTTGCCCAATAGCAAACACCAGACCAGAAAACTGACCAATCCAGAAGTTTGTTATGATTACCTGACAACATCTGCAGAATTATTGCTGTGGGAGAATCTAGAAATAAATGACTAGAATATGCTTCTAATTATATAGTGAATACAAGTATTTTCATTTTAGTATTTTTCCAAAATGTAAGCCATTGTAGAGAAAATATAATACCGTCAAAATTGTCACATTCTATTTACTATGACAATTGTTATTTTGATCGTAGAGCTTAAAAGTTAGAAACATTTACATACCATTGTGCTGGGATTCTCACCAGTACTTGATAATGACGTCAGATTCAAAACTTGTTTTTGTGTTGAAGGCCACGTGAACTTGATAAATAAGGGTACTTTCCGAAACGTAAGTATTAAAGAATGCTATTTTTTGTAGTCTTATTTTTTTCTAGAAGATCTGATGAATCACAACCACGGCCATGACTAGTTAATATGCTATGAATGACGGTCTTCGAACTATACATAAAAATTGAGTTGAAGGTAAATATTAAGCGTAACTATACTCATGCAAAAACTAACAAAAAACTGTAGAAATGTAATAATTACGCTTAATTACGTTGAGTAATGACAGTAATTAGTAGTAGCAATTAATAATTATGCCTACTTACTACCAATTAGATATTGTGGAGGGCTATGAAGATCAGGAAAATTGTGGGGTAAAAATACGTAAAAAATAATTATATTCACAACCTTAAATATACTAAATAGCTTACGATTAATTTTACGTAAATATAATAAGAAAACACATGCACGAATACGGAAAAAGACTACTTTATAAAAAAACTCGATAGTAGGGAGGGCTATGAAGAACACAGAAATTGTGGGGTAAAACACGTACATTAACAGTAATAAATAGCTGTAATGTACTATTTACAATTAACTGATTTAAATAGCTGCCTGCAATTAATGCACGTGCATTACATTATATCGTGGTAAAAGGATGTACACATCTTGGAAATCGTTAAAAAGTATGCAAAATATTATGAATAAGAATAAAAATAGTTGATGCACAATAATACACATAGTTTAATTCTACCACCAATTTAAGGCGCTGAAAATAGTTACTGAAGTAAATTCGTAGTTTAGCATATTGCGTTAATGCACTTGTACATACGCATTAAATTCACGTTGTATGCATGTTGAACCGATGTTACACATCTTTAGTGTCTATTATAAAACTTATTTAACACATTATGTTTGCAATAGAAGCCGGACAAATTAAATAACGTACACTGAACAACAAATATTTTTGTAATAAAAAATTAGTACTTACTATATTCCATCGCTGATACAAATTCTTCGCCACAAACAGTAAATTATGCATTGGTTCCTCTTCTGTTGCAGTACCTTGGTCAATAATTCTCCACACACATTGTATGCTAATCTAACTTTTTTACTGTGTCTTAAATAGCAAAATTTAACTAATACACACTACTATAACGCTGCGAAACATTCTTACTTGTAATGATCTTTTTGTACCACAAACTGTCACATTTTCCCTTAATACACAGATCATTGTGCTAACACGTATACTCACAATCCGGTAGCCAAAATGCAACTGAAATTGGTCGGTAAAGGGCAGTAGAGTAACGAATTATATCTACTTTCAACACTATCTGCTAGGAATGCTACTAGCACATCAACATACAACATGGCGACGGGGTGCAACACGTCTCTGGGACTTAGAATTTAGACGAAAAATGGGAAAATTTAAAGTAATTAAACTACAATTTTCTTTATGTATGACTCATTTTCATCGCTGTAGAAACATTTTTTATTCAGAAACTTTGCCTATAAAACCAATAGTTTAGTTCCTAGACGATGAGTAGCTACTCTTGATATTTACCAAATGTAGTAATTACGATTAATTACATTGAACAATAACAGTAGTTGGTAGTCGCGATTAATAATTATGCCTACATTCTACCAATTCGATCAGGGAAATTGTGGGGTTAAAATACGTAAAAGTATGTCATCGTAAAAGGCTTGTAATAATTTGTAGTGACTTTAATATTGATTTTAAGGCAGTGTGTCGTCATGGTCAAAGACTAACAAATATTTTTTAACAATTCAATCTACGTACAACCATAACAGATTCAACAAGAATCACCGCCAATAGCTCAAAATGTATTGACAACATAATAACAAATTTAAATCCCACTCTTACATCTGCCACAAACATAGACACACCTTTATCCATGGAGGTATTAGTCTATGGAGTAGAAGCCTTTAAGCAAATTTGAAGCCGGCCAACAGACGACGTTTAAAGACAAGGATAGAGCTAGTGGTGGCAAAAACATGTAAATATAGCATTGAGCTTAATGAAAATGTTTTAGTTTTTTGTTAACTACACATTATGGTGAAAGTTTGTGCAGTTCTTGGCCTTACAAACATATTCGATCGTTGCGGAGGATTATCTTTTAACAGGTAAGAAACTTTTATTTAAATTCAAGTTTATAAAGTACATATACACAGCGAGAGCTAATTAGGTTTTTTTTATATTTCTGAAGCAATTGTAAACTGTTGTGTACGATTCAAATAGAAAATTTGCGCGAATTTTTGTAAAAAATTACATAATTACATTGCTTTCTGCTATTGTTTTGCCACCCAAAATATGGCGACTCGTGAAAATTAACGTCCTGCGCATGCGCAGTTCGAAAATGATCGGCATCACATGATAACTATTGAAATGTACGGCAGCTGCCACTCCATAGACTAATACCTCCATGCCTTTATCCGACCACATGGAACAAAAACTAGTAATAAACAAAGATTATACCTCTAGGCCAAAACAGATTAATAATCAATATTTTATCTTTCATCAAATGCGATTATTCACTGCAACAAGTATGAAAAATTTTGGCCCTGACCTTGAAATGGAAAACTGGTATTATTTAAATAGCTTGAATGACCCAAATGCAGCCTGGAATATATTTTCAACATTCGTGCTTCTTTTCAACAAATCCTTCCCTGAACTGACAGTAAAATACAACTTCATAAAAAATTCTAACTGGATGACAGTTGGAATTAGTACATCTCTTAACAAACTGAAAGAACTAAGGCAAACAGCGAAGTTAAGCAATAATGGCCATGCAAAAAAATCACTTTATGGAATTTAAAAAGTGTTACTACAAGGTTGTAAATGCAGCAAAAAACTTGAAAATGATAAAAAGTAAAAAAATTAAAAATAAAAAAACAAAAGTAGAGCCATGTGGAGCCTAATAAATAGTGTGTCAGTCTTAATACAAAAGGAATGATGATTAGCAATGGTCGTCAGATAACAGAACATTTCAACACTTACTTTGCAATCATTGCTTCTGAATTAACCAAAAAGTCAAACTTTATCACCCAAGAAAATGATTTTATCTCCCATCATAGAAAAATGCGATCATCCTTTATTTTCACACTTATTACCGAAAATGATGTTATTCACATTATAAAACAGTTGAAAAACAAAAACTCATTTGGACTTGATGAGGTTCCTGTAAATGTAATAAAATATTGTATGTTTCATATAGCTGGTCCTCTTGCTTATAGGTATCTTTAATCTATGTCTCTCTAATGGTACTTTTCCTGGTAGTTAAGTGTTCAAAAGTCATCCCAATTCACAAAAAAGGGGATATAAATAATGTTGGTAACTTCAGGACCATTGCCCTACTACCAGTTTTGTCAAAAGTATTAGAAACAATAATATGCAAACAACTAACTGAATACCTCACAAAAACAACATTATATTAGGGCCGTAATTATAAACGTCCTCCGAAGGCTTGCTGGCAAGCCCCTGGCATTTATTCGCGCAGCAGTTCGCTGGCGATCTTCCACCCTTCCTACACTATAGTTGTCTGCCGATGGATCGCCAGGAGATCGCCGGCTGAAAGGGAGTTGGATGGTTCTCCTTCATAAAATTTCGCAACACAGCCTCATTTTTAGCAGCGAACATATACTCAAGTGCTTAAAGACCACTGTTATGAACACACCCAACCTTAAAAACAAAATCGTTTCGATTTTGTTTTCCTTGTCTCTAAACAATTTTGTTCTTTTGTTGTGGGGCACACGTGAGATATTCGAAGTGATTGAAGGAAGCCGCGGAAAAGTTTGACTATGGAAGATAAAAACATTCGACAGTGCGATACACTCCTAAAGAAAAAGCAATTAAATTTGACCTAATAAAAAAATACAAAAACATAACTACAAATAAGAAAACTGACTCCGTGTCCAACTACGATAAAAGGAAATGCGGAAGAAAATCACTGCAGAATGTAATGCTTGCGATGTATCGCGCAGAGATGAACTGCAGTTGAAAAGGGATCTTCCATGTCCCTAATGTATATTTTGGGTAGTCGCGCATGTCGTTGGTCGTCTATTTATTCATAATAGTTGACAACTTCATCCATGTGCCACATGAATTCGTTAAAATTCCTCGCCATTTTTCATAACTGGTCTTTACAGAACAGCTGGTGATTCGCCGAATGAGGTCTGGCTGTCATTCACCTGCAATCTCCCAAAAAGTGGAAACTTGGTGGCGAATGGTTGTTCGCCGGCTATCCGCCGCTCTCTGAAAGAGGTCTATAATGTGCAAAACACCAGATTTGGGTGGAGGGAGATTGGTTGTACTTCGAAAGACGTTTATAATTACCGGCCTAAGTCAGCCAATTTAGTTTCTTAAAAAACAAATCCACTCAACAAGCATTATTCAAATTTGTTAGTAAAGCAGTTGATGCACTTGATGCCAAATTATATGCTGCAGGTATTTTCGCAGTTATCTACCAAACCTTTTGACTGTGTCAACCATAATTTTCTCCTTAAAAAATTAGAAAACTATGGTGTTATTGGCAAAGAAAATAAAATGATCAAATCCTATCTTGCAAATAGAACACAAATGACTAGCATAACTCAAAGCAAAAGTAGAAACCACTGTATTCAATACAGATCTAACATCAAAGAAATAACAATTGTTCTACCCCAAGGCTCGATCCTGGGACCTATACTATTTCTCATATTTATAAATGATTTTCCATCCTGCTTAACTGATGGTACTTCTATTACATTTGCTGACGATACATCAGTTTTTATTACCAATGAAAATCCGAATCTACTATTGGACAACATAAAAAATGCCCTCCACGAAATGAACAGGTGGTTTTCAAAAACAAATTAGCATTAAACATATCAAAAACAAATGTAATGATTTTTTTCCCTCAACAAAAATTGCTCTCACTTTAATGACTCCTTAAGTACACCTATCATGATAGGCGAAGAAAAACTAACAGTAACAGAAACAACTAAGCAATTGACCAAAACCTAAAAGGGAACGACCATACTACCTGTCTCTGCAACAAGCTAAGCTCATTATGTTTTGCTATGCACTCAGTAAAAAAAAAATTGTTCTAATGAAGCTGCCCTGTCTCTATACTATGCAAATCTTCAATATATTCTACAATATGTAATTATTTTATGGGGACAGTCTACAAATTGGAAGAAGGTTTTTAGATTACAGAAAAAAAGCATAAGAGTATTAGCTGGCATCAAAGTTCCAACATCTTGCAGGAAATATTTTAAACAACTCCACATATTAACACTACCTTCTCTTTACATTATATCATACAATAATCTTTGCTCTCAAAAACACTAAATATACCACAAACAAGGAGATCCACTACTACAATACGCGCAGTCACCATAAACTACACCAATATCGAATAAGAACTGTGCTATCCAAAAAAAAGCCCTTATCACAGTGGTAGAAAACTATTAAACAACCTACCACAGTCTTTGCAAAAAGCTGACACTAGAAACCTAAATAAATTCAAATCACTTTTAAAATCATACCTAACAAACACAGCATTCTATTCAGTTGATGAAATTTTAAATACAGAGTGGCCAAGAATAAGTGTTACAAATTGATAGGGATGGTAGATGTGTATGTTTGGAACATATTTGATTAAGGAACCCATGTCCGGAAATGCATCCTTATACATGCAAGGGTGCACCAAAGTAACAGGGGTAGGCAGGCAACCTGGCGACAACAAGCCAGTGAAAACATCTGTTGTGTTGTGTTATGTACTACCCGCTTTGACGCTCTGTGACTGTACGAGACACCGTGCATGTGTTACACTCGCTACGTTTACCTTTTAAATTTGCTGCTCAAAATGTCCTCCGCCACACCCGATACATGCAGTGCA